>JANAVB010006795.1:5084999-5239999 GCA_029216955.1 Iris pallida
ATTAGATAAAAGACGTACCATGGCATGGGAGAAGAAATAAATAAAAGTACTACTTGACATAAAACAATAATTAAATCTGTGCTAGTGTTAAGAATATAAGGGGGCACAATTATTCTCTAACTGTACAATATTATCAAATCTTGTTAAGAAATTAATTTATTAAAGTAATATCAAGCTATTTAGTAGGGACATTTCTGAATTTTTTGGGATTTATTTTGATTTATTTGGAGTTAAAATGAATTTTTAATGAATTTTGGTAATTAAAATAACTTTTACCCAGTCACCATCCCGGAGGGCCCACCTATCGACGCCCAACTGTCTCTCTCTCTCTCTCCTATATATATATATGATTCACTTTTTTCCAAAAACCTAGTTATTTCTTTGGCCTAATTTTGAGAGTTTTGATCCTTGGATACTTTTGACTTCGTGGAGCGATTACGATCAACTCCGATTTCCGTTTCGTGCGTCATTTTTTAGAACCATATCAAGGTTAGCTTTTTGAATATGTAATTTGTTTTCTGGAATTTTATGTATGAAATTCTGGAGAATTATTTGAGTGTCGGTTGTCCAAAAATTGATGCGTCGTACAGTTTTCGAGATTTCGGGAGATGCTGAACTCCATTTTGCGATCCGTTAAGTTTTGGAAAGATGGCATGAATATCTATAACATATAATTCTTTCAGAAATTCAAAAATTTGTTTGTTATTTTATTTATTTCCTTGAACCCAAATTTGATCGATAATTCATCGATTTGGTCATGGTTAGCCATAACGACGATAACTTTTGACCAAATCATGATTTTGTGGCACGGTCGATTCTGGTACACTCGTGGTGCTAAAATCTACCAAGATACACTTTCAAATTGTTGAGTTCATAATGTTTGACTGGTTAGTCAACGGTACACCTCGATTTGCGTGCTATAAATTCCAAAATTAGAACATTGACTTTCTATAGCCAAATTTTTTTGTTTAAATTATATTTTAGATTATCATTTTGTTAAATTAGATTTTTAAGTAATTTATTTCAGAATTAAATAATATTACTATTGTTTTGGTATTTAAGTATAGCTTATTGACCTTAAAAATATTGTTATAATATTTTCTATATATTTAAGTTATATTTTTTGACCTAAACATGATTTTTCTATAGTTTTTAAAATATTTTGATTAGTAGTTTTCAAATATCAAAACATATTTTCTAAAATAGTTATATATTTATTTATTTATATAAATTTCTTTTCGATTTTCTTCTTGATTGTGACTAGTCATAAGTTCCTATTTCTTGTGATTCTGACTACTTCGTATCTGCTCTAGGCTACTCGTACTGTCCCGGACCAAATAACACGGTCTGTTCCATCGTTAGAGGTTATCTTGTATAGTTATGATATTTGCGACTATTCTGTGCCAACATGATTAAGTTACACAACAACTGCAACCACTTGAGGCAAGTACAATATTGCGTTCTGTGCTTATTACATTATAATGCTATCTTTCATTATGTTTCATTGAGTATCATGTTGAGAAATGATTGTGACATGATATGCTCATTATATCATTGAACGTTTATTGTTTGTTTAGTTAGTTGGGAGGAAAAAATGCAAAATAGAGGTGTGAATAAACCTAAATAATGTTTATTGAATGATAAATAAATCACACACCTCACATATAGGATTTTTGTACTAAAATTGACTGATAGCCATCGTATGATGTGCCGTATTAGTCCAGCCGTTCATATGTCAAAAGGTATTTCAAAGCACGTTTGGTTAAGTTTATGTGCTCATGATCATTTTCCAGTTGTCTTGGTCATACATGTTCCTGCTAGTAGTTTCTTGTACATGTTACCGTTTCCAGTTCATATACATGTTCCTTTACTGTTACATTGCATCTCCATTGTCTAGCTTTATTTTGTATTAAGTTACATAAATGCAATAGGATTGTACTTTGCTCTTTTTCTGACTGAATCGTTGTAGGTGAATTTGCATGCTTTCTACTTTTGCGCTATAGAGTATACGGAGGAGATAGAGATCTTAGAGGTCGACCTTAGATTCTAGAGATATTAGTTACTTTCTTTTATTTAAATGTTTAGCCTATTCGTTCCCAAAATGTCATTTATGTTGTATTATTGGATTTGTAAATAAAATAATTATTGTGAATGAGCAATTAGATATGATTTTGTTGTATTTGAGATTGACATTGAGACCTAGACAGCATACTACAGTTAATGTTGCGGCTTAGGCTAGATTTGGCTACATACTCGTATTCCAAAAAGTGGGAGCGGGTCGTGACAGTTGCATCACAGGAACTTCTTCCTTTATAAAGCCATTTAAAATGCATACTTAACATCCATTTGAACAAGTTTAAAATTTTTAAAACATGCGAATGCACAAAATACGCGAATAGATTTTAGTCTAGCAACAAGAGCATATGTCTCGTCATAATCAATTCATTCTTCTTGATTATAACTTTATGCCACTAGACGTGCTGTGTTGCGTAGAACATATCCATCCTCACTTGGTTTATTTCAGAACATCTATTTGGTACCAATTATCGATTGACGAATATATTTAGGAACAAATTCCCAAAATTGGTTCTCTCAAATTGATTAAGTTCCTCTTGCATGGCATCAATCCAGAATTCATCCAGAAAAGCATCTGCTACTGACTTAGGTTCTAATTAAGAAATAAAATCTATGTTTGCTACTATGTCTCTAACAGAAGAACGCGTACCTACTCCTTTGGATATATCACCTATAACAAGTGTCTATGGATGGTCTGGCATAAATTTTATCTTCTTAGGCAGACTCTCAAGATAGTTCTTGTTGTTAGCAGTATCTTCAGGTGCCTAGGATTTGTTTTTTACATCTTCGCCATCATTGTCGCTAGATTGCTGAATGTTGAGCTCATCAAAGAAAATATTAATAGATTCTTCAACAATCATAGATCTCTTATTGAAATTTATATATGCCTTACTCTTGGCAGCATACCCGAGGAATATCCTTTCGTTTGCCTTCGAGTCGAACTTACCCAAGTTATCCTTGGTGTTCAGGATAAAGCAGCGATATCCAAAAAATTTAAAATAACAAATATTTAGAATCTTTCCAAGCACAATTCGTAGGAGATTTTCTTCGATATAGGTCGAATTAACACCCTATTCAAAATATGTCAGACTGTACTTACAGCTTCTGTCCAAAAACATTTAGGAAGATTATGATGGTTAAGTATGACTCTGGCCATATCGCTAAGAATTTTGGTTTTTTTTTGCTCAACAACACCATTTTATTATGCAGTTCTAGGACAAGAAAATTAATGATAATATCCATTATCATCACAAAACATTTTGAAATCTGTATTTTCAAATTCGTCGCCATGATCACTTCGGATTCAAGTAATCATGAAGCCTTTTTCATTTTGTACCTTTTTACAAAATACTTGAAATTCAAAAAATGGCATCGCTTTTATTAGATAAAAAGTAAACCCAAGCAAATTGAGAGAAATCATCAACTATAACAAAAGCGTAGAGTTTACTGTCAAGACTAGCGATTCTACTAGGACCAAATAAATCCGTATGAATCAATTGCAAAGGTCTAGAAGTGCTTACAATATTGATGGATTTAAAAGATAACCTAGTTGCTTTATTCTTTTTACAGTATGAACATACCATATCTCTCTTGAAGAAAATTTCTAGTAGTCCTTTTACCAGCTTTTTAGTCAATGGTTGTGAGATAGTATCCATTTTGGCATCTACTATCCTCATGTGCCATAGCTAACTTTTATCCTGATTGGCTACTAGACAATTACCTGCATTGTTAGTACATTCTAGAAAGAAAACATATATATTATCTTCCCTAATCCCTTCATATACGAGATTACCAGTTGACATTTCATATATAGAGTATTTGTCTTTCACAAAATTGATATTATAACCATTATCTACCAAATGACTAATGTTCAACAGGTTATGTTTCAATTATGTGACTAGACAAACGTCTTTTATTTCTGGGTAGGGAGATATATCAACAATACTAATTCCTATAATATTACCTCGATGTTTATTACCAAATAAAACATACCCTTTTTTCTTCATCGATAGCGTAGCGAATAAGGATGCATCACCTGTCGTGTGCTACGAACATCTGCTATCGAGAATCTACTTGCTTTTAGCATGAAAAAGTTGAGGGCCCACCTACAAAATGAGTATATGTAACCTTTAGTACACATTTCTTCAAGGGTCCAACATGATTAGTTTTAGGAATCCAAATAAGTACATTTTTGTTAACTAGCTTTCTAGCTCCACAGTACTATGATATGTGCCCGTGTTCACCACAGTATATGCATATTATTTTTTAAATAGTGCTCTTTGTTTCTATTTTGACATATTTTTGTGTCTTTCTTGGAAACTTGTATGTGAAAGCATAGTTGTGAGAAACATGTTGCTTATGTGCTTTCTTTGGTTTGGTCCTTTGTGGTACACGTATAGTATTAGGACTAACCTTAGGCTGTATAACAGGACCTGTTTATCTAATTTAATCTCTAACTTTTTAGGGATTGCACAAGAATCTACGAATTTTGCAGTCATATCAGTGAGTCTCTGCTCAGTAGTGTCTCTTCTTCTCTATGTCATATAGTTCTTGCACTTTAATATAGTCTCTTTCTTTTTGTTCTATAGTGAGGATATCATCATGATAGTCTAATCTAATTTTGGCTATCTCATCCGTGTTACCGGTATTAGATGTCTCTTTGATATCTTCAAGGAGATTAGATAGTCTAGCTACTTCGGTTGTGTATGTATTGATCTTTTTGCGAGACTGCTTATACTTGTCCAACACATTTTTGTGCTCTTCAAGTAATTCGCTAAAGACATTTTCTAACTGATAGAATGTAAAATCATCATAAAGATAATTTTTTGATACCTTATCGTAAGCGATCAAACTGACATTTGCACTACTGTTGGGTCTGTCATCCGCTTGTGATTCACTGTCCTTACTTTCGTGCCAGATGCTGGTGTTTGCATACTTTCGACCAATTATTGATTTTCTGCTCGATCTTTATCGGTCGTATGGACTAATTTTTTTCACAAGTGGACAATCCTTCCTCATGTTCCCTGACTTCTAGAAGATCAAACTCACTGCAGTAAAGTAAGAGTTAAGAAGATCAAACTCAGGGATACAATGATATATACTGGTTTTTCTCTTGGAGGACTAATCCAGTCTCGAGTACTCCTATTTGATGTTAATCAACTATGGCACAAGCTTTAACTGAGGGCTCGTATCTCTTACAATACAATGCTTGGGGAAAAGTGCACGACCGACTTCAACAACACCGTGCTTGGCGACGGGTGCACGACCGACTCCAGAAGGCGAATAAAAACTGGTATATTTTCTGAAATAGCCTCCAATACAACTCTTCAAAATCAAACTCTAAAATTAAACAGAAACTGTACTAGCTTAGTTAAGAGTAGTATAGGCTAGATTTGAAAGTGTAGCCGGTGGAAAAACACTTAAAGGAATAGAGAAGAGAATGAATGAGTGATTTGAAAATGTGAAAGTTCCTCCCTATTTATAGTATTTTTATGAAAAAAAAATTTGGGCAGAGTTCGGATGCATAAATCTCCCATTCGAACGTTGGATGCGGATATCAAAGAAATTCAAAAACTTGTTGAAACTGCCTGGACCGAACTTGGGCCGAACTCGGGCTGAGTTCTGCCTGAGTTCTCACAGAACTGTTTTGTGCCAAATTGCTGGGTTTTGGGCTATTTTTGATTGTGGAATTTTGGATAGAAATATGTGCATAGGTAGGTAATATTTTTGTGGACTGAGATTAGCTAAGCCAATACCGATCCTGATCAATTGTACATATTTTTCTTAGACGAAATAAAATAAAAAATATAACAAATATATAAAATTCTTGATCTTGATTCCATCGCTTTTGGTTCTTGATGATAACGAGACATTTTGTAGCAGCAGTAGTTGGTGCAGACTTGAAACCTGTAAACCTGTACTTGTATATATATATTTTTTGTATCAACCAAAGTTGATGTTGAATATCAAAATCAGGTATGATCATGACCAGTGGGCCAACAATCTCCTCCATTTTGATAATTGACAAATTTAAGTTTATAGCAAAATATTATATTTGGAACTTTGATCATGACCAGCGAGCCAACAATCTTCCCCTCTAAATCAACAGTATAACGCTTATCCTCAAGTCGAAATCGATCTTGCATCATAGTGCGGATCTCATCAAGTTATGCTGGGGCCTCAACAGCAGGAGGAGGAACAGCAGTAGGAGCATGAGCAGCATCAGGAGAAGGAGATGGTGCATGAACATCAGACTGGACATTCTCATCACTAGTCTCATCAGGATGTGGAGCAATATAAGGAGGTCGGGTCCTACGGACTCGTAGAAGGTGAAATGGTATGTCATCAAAGGGACATGAGTCTAACGACATATCAAACCTACGAAATATGATTGGTAGATACATGGCATATAGTCGGTTGCACCTATAATGCCCCGTTCCACGAAGGCACTAGATAGACAGAGAGATCGGATTGCTGGATATGGAACAGAAGACGATTGATCTGTGTGAGTAGACAAGGACTATGCTTTCTGATTCATTTTACGCCTGATAAAGAATTTTTTATTTTGAATGAATGCTTATTGTTAAGAAAAAGACCGTAATCGTTAAGAATGCTAGCACGATGACCTTGTATGCTTTAATATGAAATTTTGCATATTGCTAAATGATCGAACCCATTGCTATGTTAAACAAGATAAAATAAGCTCATATGCTAAAGTAGAATGTCGCTACAAAAGAAAACCTTACCGTGCTTAATCGATGAAAAGAATATTTATATGTCCCTGAAATATATGCTATCAATGAATAGAATGCTTGCTTAATGATATAGAACTATTGCCATATTTTAGTAAATAAGAATGATGATACAACATCTCTGATCTTATGCTGAAAACGAAAGAATGAATGAAAGACAGTTGTGCTGCTGAATGAATGTCGGAAAAAGAGAAAATCATAGTATGACTATGTTGTTAATGAACGAAATGAAAGGAAATAATTGCTTCGTAATCTGAAAAAGAGAGAGGAGCCATAGGCTTTGTATTATAAAATGAACAGAAGAGTTGGATATGTTGCATACTGATAGAATGTGAATTGAATGGTTTTATCTGATAGAAATTGTATTCATGCATTAGTCTCGGACAACTTATGCACTAGGTAATAGACTCTCGACAGTTCCTGGGATACTGGGATTCTATCGGTCGTGAAGAGATTGTAATAGCACCCTTGAGGTGAATGCTAGACCTCGCAATTAGGGGGTGTTGTGTCTATTACCGACGATCTGAACCGAAAAAGTCACAGCGGTTATTCATGAAAACAAACCCATGGACCATAATGTAGATAGGATATCGATTAGTGAAGAGCTGAACCCTGAGTCACAGCTGCTAGCATGTGCATACACAGTGCAGAGATGAACTGGAGAATCATAGATGCTGGTATACGCATGTGTTAGTGCAGAGCTGAGCCTTGAGTCACAACTACTAATCAATGGCATACGTTGATAGAGTTTATTGCAAGCCTAACAATTCAGAGACGAGTAGAGAACAATATCGAATATAGTATGGTTATTTTAATCCTTATCTTATACAGGGATGGATTGTCGGCTATAGATAAGTATCGCTGAACAAGTGATGTCCGTAAATGCTTTACATTTTCATCATAAAATGCTCTTATGAATATCTGTCCCATATGAAATGTTGCTTCCTAAAGAATGATATGTTATGCAAATGAATATATTCTGAATCAATGATTGCTATGCCCCAATGAATGAATAGTTGCAAATATGTTCCGAAAGAAATAAATATGGCTCATAAAACATACTGCACATGTCTAAATTGAACTGAGTAGTATCGTACATGGGATTGACCCGGTAGTTGGCTTGAAATAAAGAAATGATATGCTGCTTTTAAAAAGTGTTTTCAAAAGAAGTAACTCTGGCTGGATGAAATAAACATAGGTAAAAGTAGCAAGATCATCTCATAAGCAATATTTTATAGCTAAATTACTTAGTGATCGTTTCAGACAATGCAGCCTTTGTTCACATCACCAGTATGTTAAAGTACTGACCCACCACCAGCTTGCTTGCATGTGCAAGTTGGACAAAATGAATGATCCGAAACGATAGCACGAGGCTCATCCTCAGGAGTCCGAAATCAGAAAAGATGCAAAGATGGATTTTATGTTCAAAATACGGTCATTTGTTATAAGAGTTGGTTTTGTACATAAAGGGATGTAATGCATGGAACGGGATCATTGCAATATATAAAGTTTTTAAAAGATTGTAAGCCAAGTATGGCGTATATCAGAGAGACAATGAGAGCTTTGTAATCCGTTCAAAAGATATCAATAAAGATAATTTGTTTCTGCTATCTTGTGTTTAGTTATACTCTGCAATATGTCTGTTGTTGCTTCAATTTCTATCATTTTGTTCTGCTACGTATTGTATATCTTGTCTATTTTGTCATTGTACAGGTCTTATCCTGGTACAAGCGCAACTTAGGCTTGTTCGGTATCATGCCCAAGCGAGGACGAATGGTTCCACAGAGTCCAAAGCGAGGAGGAAAGGACTCTACGAGATCGGGGAATGACAACGCCCACTTTTGCGACAGTTTACCATAGCTGAAATCATTGTCTTTGAAAGACTAAAAGGAATGCCAAAATGAATGTGATAAAGAGCTAACATCTCTAAGTACGTGATCTCGTCAGTGGATCCCGTCTTAGGTAGAATAGCTGAAAAGATGATGTAATGCAGCTCGTAGAAGTGTTGGCTCTGATATTTGGACATTAAGTGTCCTGAAGGTCTAGGAAACAGATCACACATGGCATCCTTAAAGGATTCTAGAGTCATGTCGTTACCAAAATTGACTTTGGTAATGTCGACTAGCGCATTACCAATATTGGGAATCTAGAGCATCTCACTCAGGTCGTCATCATCAAACTAAATATCGATACTGCATATGGATGAGTAGATAGTGCCATAAGAGTGTTAAAAATTGCAATAAATATACGTATAACATTGGAATAAATAGGATTAGCAATTTGCATATGATTATGAAATCCTATAACGGTAAGGGTAGCTAAATATTCTAGGAAAATAGTTAAACTAATGACATTGCTCGAACGGATATTCCACTTTTAGAAATCATCAAACCATGCATCGAACTCTTCTAGGTTTCTAAAAATGAACTATTGAAATCATCTTCATTGGGTGGAACACTAAATAGAGACACAAAAGGATCTCGGGATGGATTTGAGGATGAAGCTTCATCCATTCTCCTCTTCTTCTTGGAAGACAACTTAGGTGCCATAGAAAAATTGAAGAGGGGAAGAGATTATACCTCAAGAAAATGTTGAAATTTGGAAGAGAATCCCAAAGTAGACACAAATCCTTGATCTTGGAGATGGAAATCCTAAAATAGGTGAAATATAGGGTTAGGGTTTGGAGAGAGTTTTTGGAGGAGGAAGAAGATGTGGGTGTAGAAGCATGAAAAGAAAAAGAGCAGCGTCTAGCAAAACTGCTGTATACTTCAGACAAACAGTATTCAGAAGAGCACAGTACAACTGAGAGCGAAAGAGTTTCTTTATTAAATAATCTTGATTACAAAACAGTGAAAGTCTATTACAGATTCTTTATGTTCAAGATTACACAAATAAAGCTATCTGCTCAGCGTACAAAACTGCAACGTATTATCTACTCAGCATACAAAACTACAGCATACAAAAGCGCAGCGGCCATCCTAACAAGCATTTTACAATGTATACCAAAAAAGTGCCTTTTTTATGCCCCTATAACGTAGGCCAAGAAAAGGGCCTTTTTTCGGTACAACTCCTAAACACCGACCGGAAAGGGATAGGAATGGCAATAAATCTAAGCCCCTATATTCAACATCTTGGCACTCAACATTGTCTTGGACCAAAGCACAGTTAGAACGTTGAATAAAAACTCCATCCATAGTCGGACGAGTTCTTCTTAAAGACTCCTTCATCAAGTTTGCTACTTCTGTGAACAAGGAGTTCTTTAATCCTAGCCCCAGACTGGTATAAGTTCTGCTAAGCTTGCCAAGGAGAAGACTCACAGTTATCGGAGTACAACATTGTCTCCAAACATGAAGTGGGAGAGAGGGATACAAGAATGAGTTGTGACCTAAAAACACCCAAATTTATAGGCTGTGTGTTGTCAAACCCATACGTCAAGTGGCAGCTAGTCAAAGGCTCTGAGTTAATTGGATGAACCTCGTATTCATCACAATAATCTCATTTATGAGATTTTTGACTAAGTCTTTAGTGATCACTTCTCGAGCCCCACGTTCTGGTAGAAATTAAGGAGCTGTTGAACAAAGACTCCTCAAAAGTGCAACAACTCTGGGAAGCCAAAAGTGTAGTGCCTCAGAGTACCCACAAGAGCAGTAGCTGAACATGAAACAGTTAAAAGCGCAGCACCAAAGGTGTAGCCTCATCTCAAACTCCAGGCCATCAATGGTCAGCTTTCCGATAGCAGATATCAGATGTCAGATATCAGCTGTCAGTCAAGATCTTGGCCTTCAATGCGCCCCAAACGCGCAGCCACCCTAGCCCCCAAAAGAGCAGCTCCCTCATTACCACTTTAAAGTGCAGCTACTCTGACGCTGCTAAAGCGCAGCTACTCTAACGCTCCGAAAGCACAACCATGTTGAAATGGGCCACGCGGCCATCAAAGATATAACATCTATCAGATACGATCAAATCTATTATGTTTTAACAGAATAAAATCTTTGAGCAATGTGCACACGACATGTGTCATTGACTCAGTCACGTTTATGAACAGGTGCCAACCACCCCAGATTTCAGCAATAAACAAATCTCAACAAATGCCATGTGTCAGCTCATTCGTAGTCTAACAGTACAGTAACAATAGATTTAGCTATTTTTCATGCGCACAACGCTCCTGCACGCCAATAGCCATACGCACATCATATATATGCCAGCATATAAATGGAAGTCCTCCTTCATTTAGGATCTTCGACTGCTTCTTGATAGGCAAACCCAGATACACGGGCATTCAGAGAGTCAGCGCTAGTTCTTCTCGTTGTCAGATCATTAACGAAGTAAATAAACCACTACAGTATTCAATCTTTATCGTCACACTTGTTGGCCTATTAATTAATGATCACACATGAGTTTGATAATCAACGTCAACTTTGGTCGATACGCCAAATACATATCCTGCAATGAGTTTACAGGTTTAAGTCAAAAAAAATTTGCATCCAAAATCTGCGTCCTACTATTACAAGTATAAACATCACGTCATCATTAAGAACCAAACGTGCTGGAATCAAGATCAAGCTTTTTCAAATTTTCTTCTGTATTTTTACTTTTATTGAGTCTAGAAAAAATATGTAATGTTGATCAGGATTGGTACTGGCTTAGGTTTTTCTTACTTCACGAACAAAAATTAGCCTACCTATCTACATATACAAAATATAAAAGTTCCACACTTCTAAAAAGTCGAAAACCATTCAAATTTGGCCCAACAATTCTAACCTAACCTAGGCAAAACTCGGGTAGAACTCGGCCCGAGTTCGACCCGAGTTCGAGCGAGTTAGTTTTGGTATTTGATTTGAATTCCCTTCAAATTCGTATCGAACGTTCGAATGTGAGATTTCTGCATCTGAACTCTACCCGAATTCGGTCTACAAAAATTCTATAAATAGAGATAAAGTTTTCCATTTCCAAGTCAATCATTCCTTTTCTTCTCTATTCATTCTAAAGTGTTTTCTACGAGCTAAAGCTTTCAAATAAAGCCTGTACCACTCTTAGCCAAAACTAGTACAGTTTTGTTCAATCTAGACTTTTTGTATTAAAGAGTTGTATCGGAGGCTGCATTCAAAAAAGTTACAGTTTTCAAAATTGTCCTCTAGAGTCGGTCATGCACTCGTTGCCAAGAATGGTGTTGTAAGATACTACAAGCTCTCAATTAGCTTGTGATATAGTAGATTAACATCGAACAAGAATACTCAAGACTAGACTAATTCTCTTAGAGGAAAATCAATATATATCGTTGTGTTACTGAGTTTGATCTTCTTGACTCTTACTTTATTATAACTTATTTATTGTCATATTCCTCTTACTTGCCATAGTATATAAGTTCTAATTTTTTTTATTTGATGATATTTTGTGCTGCACACGCATACACTCTATTCATCCCCCCTCTAGAGGTGCTCAACGGTCCTACAATTGGTATCATAGCATGTTATACATATACATAACCATCTAGAGAGTATATGTCTATGGAAACCGTTAAATCTATATTCAACGGTGAAGGGTAATCCACAAATAGACCCCTACTATTTGATGGAACAAATTATACCTACCAGAAAACACTTATGAGTTTCTTTCTAAAGTCACTGGACTTCGATCTTTGGTTGATAGTTACAAGAAACCACCTAGAACAGTGATTGATGGTGAAGTAGTAGACAAGTATCATGACAAATACACGGAGCATAAAAAGACACAGACTAGTCTAGATGCATGAGCCATCAATGCACTATTCTGTGCAATTGATAAAATCCTATTTAATTGCATATCAACCTGTACGACATCTAATGCAATTTGGAGACTTCTTGAGGTAACTTATGAAGGAACTTCCTAAGTGAAGGAGTCCAAAATTAGTAGATTAACATAGGAAGATGAGTCTTTCAAGATGAAACCCGGTGAGTCAATTATAGATGTTCACTCATTTTCTTGATATTACTAATCCTTTATAATATCTTGGTAAGGATTATAGCAGTCGTAAAAAATCTAGGAAGGTACTGCAGGCTCTAACAAAGAATTGGAACCCGAAGGCCACTAGGATCATAGAACAAAATGTCCTTACCATGATGACATTGGAGACAGTGATGGACAAGCACATGATCAATGAGCTGGACTTACAAAAATTTGAAGACAACTCCCAAAAAAATTTAATTGCCTTCAAAGCTCAAGCCAAAAGATTCTCATATAATGATTCTGATGAAGAAGAGTCCGATGGTGATAAACAGGCCCTGCTGGTCAAAAATTTCAAAAAATTCTTGAAGTTTGAGAGATCAAACCAAAAGAAGAAAGACATCCATAAAAGCAACAAAGAAAAAATAATCTGCTTCGGATGCAAGAAGTCAGGACATACAAAGAAGGACTGTCCACTTTCAAAGAAGTGCAGTCCATATGACTGATCAAGATCAAGTAGAAAGGCTACAACCGGTTGATAGTATATTAACACCAGCATCTAGCACGAAAGTGAGGCTAGTGAATCAGATAAGGAGGACAGACCCAGCAGCAGTGCAAATGTTTGTTTGATGGCATTCGATAAGGTATCTGAGAACCCTCTGTATGATGATTTTACTTTTGAAGAATTAGAAAATGCCTTTAGCAAACTACTTGAAGAACACAAAAATGTGTTGGACAAGTACAAGCAATCTCGCAAAGAGATTAAGGTATATACAACCGAAGTTGCTAGACTATCTAATCTTATTGAAGACATTAAAGAGACATCTACTACCGGTAACATGGAAGAGATAGCCAAACATCAATTGGACTATCATAAGGCTATCCTCACCATAGAAAAGAAAGAAAGAGACTATGACAAGGTGCAAGAAGTTTATGACAAAGAAAAGACACTTAGTCACTGAACAAAGACTCATAGATATGACTATTGAATATGAGGAGTCTTGTACGATATCTAAAAAGTTAGAGATCAAGTTAGGAAAACAGGTCATCCCTATTACACGACCTAAGGTTAGTCCTAATACCAAGCATATAGCACAAAGGACTAAACCAAAGAAAGCACATAAGCAATACGTTTCTCACCAACATGCTTTCACATACAAGTTTCCAAGAAAGTCACACACAAAATTTGTCAATAAAGAAACCTAGAACACAATTTCGAAAATTATATGCATATACTGTGGTACACATGGGCACATATCACAGTACTGTAGGGCTAGAAAGCTTGTTGACACAAATTTACTTACTTGGATTCCTAAGACTAATCATAATAGACCCATGAAAAAATAGGTACCAAAGGATTCATCTACTCGTTTTGTAGGTGGACTCTCAACCCTCTCATGCTAAAAGTAAGTAGATACTCGATAACTGATGTTCGCGACACATAACAGGTGATGCATCTTTATTCGCTACGCTATCGATGAAAAGAGAAGGGTATGTTTCCTTTGATAATAATCTTCGAGGTGATATTATAGGAATATGTAATATTGGTACGTCTTCCTACCTAGAAATAAAAGACGTCTATCTAGTCATAAAATTGAAACATAACCTTTTAAGCATAAGTCATTTGACAGATAATGGTTATGGCATCAATTTTGTGAAAGACAAATGTTCTATATATGAGATATCTAATGAAAATCTCGTATATAAAGGGATCAGGAAAAACAATATTTATTTTTCTTTCTAGAACGTGATAACAGTGTCGGAAAGTGCCTAATAGGCAATCAGGATAAAAATTGGCTATGGCACATGAGGTTAGAACATGCAAATATGGATACTATCTTAAGTCTATGTGCTAAAAAGTTGGTAAAAGGACTCCCAAAAATTACCTTTAAGAGAGATATGGTATGATCGAACTGTGAAAATAACAAGGCAACTAGGCCATCCTTTAAATCTATCAACGATGTAAGCACTTCCAGACCTTTGCAGTTGATTCATATAGCTTTATTTGGTCCTAGTAGAGTCGCTAGTCTTGGCGATAAACTCTGCGCTTTTGTCATAGTCGATAATTTTTCTCGTTATACTTAGGTGTACTTTTTATCAAACAAAAATGATACAATTTTTAAATTTTAAGTATTTTGCAAAAAGGTACAAAACGAAAAAGGTTTCATGATTACTCGAATCCAAAGTGATCATGGTAGCAAATTAAAAAATACTGATTTCAAAAAGTTTTTTATGATAGTGGATATTACCATGAGTTTTTGTCCTAGAACTCCTCAACATAATGGTGTTGTGGAGGGAAAGAATTGTATTCCAAGCGATATGGCTAGAGTCATGCTGAATCAACATAATCTTCCAAAATACTTTTAGGCATAAGTTGTAAGAACATCCAATCATATTTTGACTAGAGTGTTAATTCGACCTGTATCGAAGAAAATCCCTTAAGCATTGTGGTTTGGAAGGATTCCAAACATTTCATATTCCAAAGTTTTTGGTTGTCGTTGTTTTATCCTGAACACAAGAATAACTTGGGCAAGTTCGACTCGAAGGCAGACGAAGGGATATTTCTCGAGTATGCTGCTAAGAGTAAGGGATATAGAATTTTTAATAAAAGATCTATGATTGTTAAAGAATCTATTAATGTTACTTTTGATGAGTTTAACAGTCAGAGATCTAGCGACAGTGATGATGAAGAGGTACAAAGCAAATCCAAAGCATCTGAAGATACTGCTACCAACGAAATTTATTTTTCGTATTTTACTTATGTAAAATTTATGTCAGACCATCCAGAGACATTGGTTGTAGGTAATGTATCTAAAGAAGTAGGTACGCATTATTCTACTAGAGATATAATAGAAAATATAGCTTTTATTTCTCAAGTAGAAGCTAAGTCAGTAACAGATGCTTTTTCTGGTGAGTTTTATATTGATGCCATGCAAGAGGAACTTAATCAATTTGAGAGAAACCAAGTATAGGAACTTGTTCCTAAACCTATTGATCAATCGATAATTGGTACCTAATGGATATTCCGAAATAAACTGAGTGAGCATGGGCATATTCTATGCAACAAAGCATGTCTAGGGGCAAAATGTTATAATCAAGAAAAAGGAATTGATTATGACGAGACATATGCTCCAATTTCTAGACTAGAGTCTATTCGTATGTTTTGTGCATTTGCATGTTTTCACAATTTTAAACTTTTTTAAGTGGACATGAAAAGTGCATTTTTGAACGAATTTTTAAAGGAAGAAGTTTCTGTGAAACAACCCCCTGGATTTGAAGAGTTTCAAAAACCTAGTCACGTTTTCAAGCTTAGAAAAGTGCTTTATAGACTCTAACAAGCACCGCGTGCTTGGTATGAATGCCTAAGTGAATTCCTACTTGAAAATGACTTTTCAAAATGAAGAGTTGATATAATCATATTTATAACATCTTCAGTTAACAGTATTTTACTTGTGTAAAATTTACGTTGATAACATTATTTTTGGTTCTACTAACGAAAAACTTTGTCAAGATTTTGCTAAGTGTATGCAGAGTGAGTTTAAAAGAGTATGATGGAAGAGCTCAACTACTTCCTAGGACTCTAGATCAAACAACACTCGTAGAGAACCTTCATCAATCAAGTCAAGTACACAAAGAATTTACTAAAGAAGTATGACTTCGACAATATAAAGCCTATTGGCACGCCAATGGCTACATCAACACGACTTGACATTGATAAAAGTGGCAAACCAGTCGACCAACGTAAGTATCGAGGTATGATTGATAGTTTACTATACCTAACTGGTAGTTATCCTGATATATTGTTTAGCATTTGCATTTGTGCACGATATCAAGCCAATCCTATGGAATCACACCTATGCGCCTTTAAGCGTATCTTTTGATACCTTAAAGGAACTTCTATAGTCGACTTATGGTGTGCCAAAACCATATTGTTTGACCTAATCGGTTACTCTGATGCTAATTTTGTTGGATACAAAATAGACTGTAAGCAGTACGTGTCATTTCATAGGAAAAGCTTCAGTCTCTTTATTTGGCAAGAAGAAAAACTCTTGTAGCGTTATCAACAACTAAGGCTGAGTACATCATTGCAGGACGTTGTTGTGCTCAAATTTTGTGGATGAAGTAAACCCTAGAAGACTACAATCTGTACTACACTAAGATTCTCATTTATTTTGATAACGCTAGCCCAATTAATCTGACTAAGAAGCCAGTATATCAATCATGCACTAAACACATAGAAATATGTCACCACTTTTTGCGTGATCACCAACAACGCAGGGTAGAATTTATTGACACAGATCATCAACTAGCAAATTTTTTTACAAAACTACTTGCTGAAAAATCGTTTCAATTATATGCGTCGAGAGTTAGGCATACTTGAATTTTTGGAGTCATAATGCATTTTGTTTAATAAAAAAATACTTAAAACTTGATATTCACGATTTATTAATTAAAGTTATTTTGGGTACAAGCCGAAAGGGTTCTTCTGTCAACAAAATATAAAAGTCTAAGCGACACGGCGCCATCTTTAGACTACCGCTAAATGGGATCCGACCGATCAATGTGATGAATATTGATTAAATCAAAGAGTTAAAAATTTATGAGTAATTTTTATAATTCATCACACATAAAATAACCTAAAATTTGAGTGGCCGAACTCGTACCGATTTATGACCGAGTTCGGGCCAAACTCCGTGGGGTCATTTTGTATAAACAACAATGAACCAGCGGCCCCTTTTCCCTATTCCACCTTCTTCAACCTCCCGAGCAGCCGCCTAGAAGCTTTAAAAACCCTAACCCTAGTTTTAGTAAACTCTCTCCAAAGTCCAAAAACCTGATTTCTTGGGTATAAGGGCTCTAGAAAGGCGCTCTCTACCACTTTTTGATCTCCATTAAGGTATATCTTTAGCATTTTCTCGTCAATTTTTCATCGCTTCTAGAATTTCTAAGAGGAAGAAAGCTAGAGACACGGCTTCATCTTCCACTTTGGAGTATGAACTAGTCAATATGTTTATTCCTGCTTGTCCCGATGGCGATGAGGACTTTGACTCGTCCCATTTTTTCTCTTCCGAGAGATCACTTTCTTGGTTTACTCATTTTCGTTGTCGGGAAATTTGCACAAAAAAGTTATCAATTTTACTGTCCTCTCGGAGTATGCTACTGCTTTTGAAACTTTGGACTCCAAGAATTTTTAGAGACTTCCCACTTTATCTATGACAATGTTGTCCGCATGTTGCAACATGCAAGAAGCAGACGACAGTATTCATTCTTGTGTCAGCGGCAAGGAATTTTAATTTAGTCCTGAAGACCTGAGCGAATATTTTATTATACCTAACAATGGTGACGCTCTAGTCGATATTAAAAAAGTTTAATTTCCTGCTGACATGACTCTTTAATCTTTTAAGGTAGCGTTGTGTCATCCGAGGCCGGATCCCCGGTCATGGTTGTATGAACGTCACCTCAACCAATACTTCTTTGAACTCCATCATATTATCTATTTATTTCTTCTGCCTAAGACGGGATCCACTGACGTGACCACGCTCTTAGAGCTATCTACTTTATATTATATCCAATTTGGGGTTATATTTTTTTTCCTAAGACTATGGTAGCATCCATGATTAGCTATCGACGAGCAGGCCGAAACCTCCTTTACCCTATGCATCTGGCAGTCATCTTCCAGAAATTTGACATCGATCTAGATTTGTGTCCTATCTCTGGAATGCCTTTCGAACTCTTTAGGTCTAAAAAGTTTCCTCACCCTCCTGGTGATGCTCCGCCTCCACCTTTACCTGTACCAGCAGTACCACTAGCAGACGCTCTACCCCCTGCAGCTCTAGGCCATACCATTGACGACCTGTATCAGAGGTTTGATGCTTTTGTCACACTCTAGGGACATCAGCATCAGAACTATCTAGCTCGCTTTGGATACGCTAAGTATCGTCATATTTCTCAGGACCAGGTCTTGAGAAATACGATGGCTGATATTCAGTGGACGATGGCATATTATCCCACTGCACTGACGACCATCCTCCGTCACCCTGGTTCCAATGGACCAGACTTGAGGGTCATCCTACTTTCGGCTTCTTCGATCAGATGACAGCCTACTTCGATCGTCAGCTTTCTGCAGATGTCCCAGATGATGCTGATGATTGATTACTATTTTTTAGCTTTGTACTTTCTGTGGACTTTGTCTGGTGGTTGATGATGATGTAGTGACATTTTGTTTCAGTTTACACTATCTTATTTTGTAGCACTGGTTTATGTTTATGCACTTTGGACTTCAGTTGTATCTGGTTTATGCACTTATTTGCTATGCTAGTTAGCTTTCATCTACTGCTTATTTCTTTTTTACTGCTACTACTGTTGTTCTCGTTTATATACTTGAGATATTGACTTGTTAGTTTCCATCATATTCAGTATTACTCTATTTTTCTTTGTTATTGTTGGCTTCACAAATTTTTGGAGCGCCGTATTTTGAGTACATGACAAAGGGAGAGAAATAGCATAATACCAAAAATTTCTCGTTTCAAAACAAGTCAGGTATAACATTTCAAAGTTACATATTATCTGTTATATTTTGGTATAGCCTCAAAGTTTGTCAATTTTCAAAATAGGGAAAATTTTTGACCCATTGGTTAATGATCACACCTGATTTTGATAATTAATGTCAACTTTGGTCGATACGAAAAATATATATACTTATATATATTTATAGGTTCAAGACAGAAGAAAGTCTGTATCCTAAATATGCGTCCTACTACTACAAAGTACAAACATCGTGTCGTCATCAAGAACCAAACTACTAGAATCAAGATCAAGCTTTTTCATGTTTTCTTCTGTATTTTTACTTTTATTGAGTCTAGAAAAAATATGTAAGGTTAATCAGGATCGGTACTGGCTTAGGTTTTTCTTAGTCCACAAACAAAAATTAGCCTACCTATCCACATATACAAAATCCAAAAAGTCTACACTTCTAAAAAGCCCAAAACCCATATAAATTTGGCCCAACAGTTCTGACCAAAGCAGGCAGAACTCGGCCCGAGTTTAGTCGAGTTAGTTTTGATATTTGATTTGAATTCCCTCCAAATCTGTATCTAAAATTCGAATGCGAGATTTCTATATCCGAATCTGCCCGAACTCTGCCCGAATTCGGTCTACAAAAACACTATAAATAAAGATGGAATTTCCTATTTTCCAAATCACTTATTCCTTCTCTTCTCTATTTATTCGAAAGTATTTTTTACTAGCTAAAGTTTTCAAATTAAGCCTATACCACTCTTAGCCAAAGCCATTACAGTTTTGTTCAATCTAAAGTTTTGGTATTTAAGAGTTGTATCGGAGGTTTCTTTCAAAAAATGTTCCAGTTTTTTAAATCGCCCTCTGGAGTCGGTCGGGCGCTCATTGCCAAACACGGAGTTGTAAGAGACTACAAACTCTCAATTAGCTTGTGACATTATGGATTAACGTCGAATAAGAGTACCTGAGACTGGACTAGTCCTATCAGAGGGAAATCAGTATATATCGATGTGCCACTTAGTTTGATCTTATTGACACTAACTTTACTATAATATATTTACTGTCATATTGCTCTTATTTTTCATAGTATATAAGTTCTTATTTTTTAATTGGTGATATTTTTTGCTGCACAAACATACACTTTATTTACCCCCCTTTAGAGGTGCTCAACGGTCCTACAATTTTTCTAGAATCAAATTGTACTTAGATATCCTGTTTAGGGTTTCCTTTGTACTTATTCTCGTTTGTATTACAAAAAGTTCGTATAATTTTTGTTCATGTCAAACAAAATAGCCACTCTGCAGGGGACTTCCTTCTCTTCTGACGAGAAGTCCGTAACGCAATCTGACAACAACCTGCTTGGGTCCTCTCAAAAGATGTCGGTCGTATGTTTCGATCAGCAAGCTTTCGAGGACTTGCTCTCTAACGGCAATATGAGTCCTTCGAAGCAGCTTTCCCCAAATAAGACTCGCAGCACCTGGGTGCCCAAGACCACTGTGCCAAGTAGGACATTTGAAGGGAATGAGTCCCAAGTATCCTAGAACCTAGGCGCACTCTATGTGCCTGTAATCACCACTGCTGCCCCTCAATTAACGGTAGGGTCTGGGAAGTGCAGCGTAGGCTGCCCTCCTTAGGATGTGTGCCCCTAGTTGAAGGCGCAACGCAAGAGAAAAAGTGCAGCACCCCTCCTGCGCCCATGACCAGCGGTGCAGGAATGGTCCTGTCTTTGATAGAATTTCCTGCCCTGGATAAGGCAAAATTGGACTCTGAGTACTATGTGCCTTCTAGGGCTAGTACGAAGAAGTCTAAGGCAGCACGTGCCATAGGCCATCAACGTGCTACGTTGACAATTAGTCGAAAGCATCCGTTGACTGTAATGTGCAAAGCTGATGGCAAGCTATAAGAGCTGACTCAGGTGCTTCTGCATCACATTGGCGCATCTCACATGCAGGAACCGAGCTAGGGGAAAATATTGTAGTGACTCATGTGAGCAATGTGGCTGCGAACGTGAAGCCGCATTCATCACATCTATGCCCATGTGCCCAGCTCGGCTGCATGCGCATAATGTTAATACCTCTTCCCATGACATACCTAAAGTGATTTATCACAAGCATAAGGCAGGAGAGACCGTTGTTACACACAATGTACCTATCTCAGGGCACACTTGTGCTAACATAATCATCAACTGCTGATGTAACCAAACAACATCGTCTCCACCAAGAAGGCAGTCAGTTATTCAATGAATGTGCCCATCAGCCAACAATAGCTTGGCAAGAGGTTGTCGATAGAAGATGAGGATGATACTTCTGGTTGCCTCGTGCAATACTACATGGAGCTCACCCTCCCTTAAGAAAACTTCAAAAAACCTCTATATTTCGGCCAGTACATCTATGGACCAACCTAAAGGCAACAAGCTGCCGGTGCCCAGCACGGGTGTGTTCCAATACACTCACTCAAAAGACAAGTCCTCATTGGAGGGAACGATCGCTTTGTTAACAATACAAGCTGGGCATAGCAAGCCCCCGATATTCTGTGACAATCTATCGTTCCAACCAGACGAGAGTTTATACGGGACTGACACAGATGCCTCTAGGGGTACAAGTTATCGACAGGCTGGGGGTAGTTACTCACTTGAATCGAAAGATGACATCAATCTGTATGTCTTCCCTCACGAAGCCGAAGCCCAAGGAACTGAGCCAGAGAGCAAAAGGTCCACCGTACCATCTACTTTCCACCACCTAATGTTAGTATACATGAGATGGGGTGATGACGCAGGAAGCAGCGAAGGATCGAACCACCTACAACGTATAGAGGCTCTCAACATAGGCCTGCATACGTTGACCGAGTCCATGCAAGCTTTGACCCAGGTGGTCCTCGAACTCAAAGACATACTGCCACCCCGAGCCTCTGCTCCATCCAATCAAGACCCGAGACAAACGGGGAATGGAATGCACCCTCTCAGGGGCCACTTCCGACTAAGAACCGTACACTACCATGGTCGTTTAGCTCGCTAATGTCAGAAGACATACAAGAAGTCTCAGAGGGCTGCACGCTCGCTTTAACGCCAAGGACAAACACGAGTCACTCCAAAAACTGGGATTCGACAACCATATCCTCCTGAATGAAACAATGTGGTCTACCCGCCTAAGTATAAGCCCCAGACCTTGACCATGTTTGACGAAAAGGAGTCCCTCCGTCGATACCTGACATATTTTGCCTTTATGATGGGGCACTTGCCAAAAGATGACACCTTGCTCACAAGTCTATTCATTGGGGCGTCACCAGGGGTGGCATACAAGTGGTTATGCAGCCTTCCCGACAAATGCATTTCGTCTTTCGACGATTTGAAACGACTCTTCCTCTCTCGATTCTATGAGGGGGAATGAACATAACGATGTCCGCTCTTATGGACATTGCTAAAAAAGGGAGCCTGTTTATGCCTATATCGAGCGTTTCTGCTAAGCGGCCTTGATGCTACCACCTAGTGTACCTGAACCTGTGCTAATGGACTCGTGCCATAAAAAAATGCTTCCAGCAATCAAACTCTAGCATAATGCTCCTCAATACACGAAGTAGAAGGCGTTCATTATCAGTGCCGACAATGCTGAAAGGAATGCCCGAGATATATGCTTGCTTGGGGTGAACTTTCCTACACTCGACGACAAAGAAAAATGCTTGCCCATCAACAACCTTGCCAATACCAGCAAAGACGGAAAGGAAAAGCAAGCTCTGACTATCAACGTTTCGAAAGGTTCAGCATCTGTGAACCAAAAGCCGACAGAGGTGCCAAGACCAAAGTAAAATTATTCCTTTAATAATGAGGACGTGCTGGAGCTTTCTAACGTAATAATAAAGGATGAGAAGCTTCAGCTCCCACCTTCCAAGCGTCCCGATGAAGTAGACAAGGTAGACAACCCAAAGTTGTGTCACTACCGTCGGTACGTCCATTACTCGACACGTGATTATAATGTGTTGAAAAAGCAAATACAGGGGCTCGTTGATGCCATGGTCCTCTCACTTGACTATGAGGACATCCAGTTCGACAGCTTCCCGAAGACGGAAGTACAAGACGGCGTTGTCCCGATCCCTATGATGATAATGGAGGTTTGTTAACCTTCCACCGTCTCATGATAATTCTTAGGGCCTGATCTCGCTTACAACGCCATGAGGAAAAGTAATATGGGTCCATCCCGATCTTGCTCCAGACATTATGTAGCCCACGATGCACTATGTTAAGGGAAGCAAATCCAAATCATGTCGCATGGTTTCTGCCATGACTGATAAAGCCCTGGTTGGCACCCGCTCTGGATGTACCTCCGCCTACTACAGCCACAACAACCGACGCTTCAGAAGCAGGCCCGTCTTAATCTTCTACAACAAAAATCGAAGCAGAAGGAGGTTCTTTTTTTATAAACCACTAAGGAAAGACTCAGCGGTGGGGCCAATCAAGCCTTAAAACTTTGATATATTGGCACAACTTGCTAATACTCCAGCCAGGCTATCATTCTTTGAGCTTCTTCGTCTGTCCAATAAGACACGGGATGCCCTCAGTGAAGCATTACAACATGCTGACTCTTTTTTCAGTCATGTCCAACAGCCTGAAGAAGATCCTACGGCATGCCCATATTGCCATAATGTGGTCGAGACAATTCCGAACATCAACTTCTCTCAGCACGACATATTGCGGAAGAATAATAGGCAAATAGACCTCTGTACTATACAGGGTATGTTGGTGCTATTAAGGTCGATCACATACACATCGATTATGCCTCTTTTCTCAGTGTCATCGCCCGAAGTTTACTCTAGACTTTGGGGATATTAATGCACCGATTGACCGCATCCAATACCATAATATGTGGTTTCAACGCCGAAAAAGCCATCCTTTAGGCAAATTCTATCTGAAGTACCAGATAGGTGATATCCAAACAGAGGTGACCTGTTATGTCATTGATGCAGACATATCTTATAATGTCTTATTAGGATTTCCATGGATACACGAATATATAATCGTTCTCTCCACCCTCCATCAATGTATGAAGTACGTGGCCGGCAATGAGGTCATTAAAATAGAGTTTGCTGATATTGATCCCTTTCGAGGACTCGATGCATAATACACCAACGTTGATCTGTATAAGTCAGTCCACTTGGACGATGATGCCAATGATGCAGGCGATAAAGCAGATACTGTAGATATGACTGAAGAACCACTGAGAGTCCAACTGAAAGGGAAGTCTCCTCAAACATCAGCTCCTTTCATGGCTAAGCTTCACAGAAGGGCTTCCACCACATTGATTTCCAAGTTGCGGACAGGAGCCCAAGAACCTATCACGGTCAAGTTGACAAGAAGGACCTTAGAAGCAGCTTCAAGATCATGAGATCGTTCGGCTTCAGCTCCTTTGGAAATCAAAATATGACGAAAATCCCCACCACCTCCACCTGTAGCTGTTTCGGTCCTCACGGACGAAGAGTTGGGGGACTACATATTTGCCCATACTGAGGCACCCTCTTTAGATGATGTAATCCCTCGGGACAAAATTTTGTATTTTATTAATAAAATGCTATCCTTGAACTACTCTTGTGCACAATAGAATGTTATGTATGTCTTCGATCATGCTCTAGGTACGTTACAAACACAAGTAACAACTGCCAATACTTCAAACCAAATCTATATCCTGAGGCACTTGCTTCGTGGTCCATAGAAGAAAGAAAGACCAGGAGCCCATCATCTTCGGTCGGTTAGAGCGTCGTCAAAAACTTACCTTTACCAAATCGAAAATTGATAACGGCAAGATACAAATCTACCGTTACACAGATCAGGCCGAAAATTTCATCAAAAACATGGGTTATGACTTGAGTTGTGGCAAAGGCTTAAACTATGGTAAAGGTCGACATATTCCCTTAAGACTTCCTGTTCCAAAAGGAAAGCCTCAGGATTACTACCAAAGTACTCGCCAGGGGTTAGGCTCTGTGACGCCCTTAACATTTCCGGAGAGTTCGGAAGCCGAAGTCGAGATGCATTCTCACTCGTCAGACTCTGCAACTTAGGACTCTGACACCAGCATCGACCAGGCCTTTAAGAAGGTATTGCCAGTTAATATGACCTCCTCAGATCTTCCAGTGGAGGATGAAGACCAAATGCTGAAATTATTCGAAGAAGAACCCTGGGCTCAACAACTAGGATCTTAGTGGAAGTGAAATTTTGAACAACTAGAACCTTCTACTAAAGATGAGTTTGTACAAATCGACTTGGAGGATGAGTCCTCACCCAAGCCCATCTTTATTAGCAAAAGTTTGACAAGAGAAGACCATGAATCTTTGATACAACTGATCAAGATTACATTGATGTCTTCGTCTAGAGCTATCAGGATATGCTAGGACTAGATCCGCAGGTCGCAATACACAAGCTTAACATTGGCCAGATGATAAATTGGTCAAATAGCAACAACGACGCTTTTGCCCGGATGTTACGGATGCTATTGAAACTGAGGTAAACAATCTTATCACCAGCAGTTTCATTCGTAAAGAACAATACCCTGATTGGGTAGCTAATGTTATTTATGTCACCAACAAGAATGGAAAGATTCGAGTCTGGATAGACTTAAGGGATCTCAATTCAGCCTATCCAAAAGAAGAGTTTTTCCTTCCAGTCATGGACGTAATGATCGATAATACTTGTGGCTTCGAACGTATGTCTTTTATGGACAAATTTTTGGGCTACAACCAAATCAAAATATTCCCTGATGATAAAAAAATATACTTTAATTTGATCACCAAAGGGAATCTATTGTTATACAGTAATGATTTCTGGGTTGAAGAATGCTGGGACGACATATCAGCGAACTATGAGTACTATATTTTACAAACATCTCCAAAAATGGTAGAATGTTATGTCGATGACATTACTGTTAAGAGTCAGAAGAAGGCCGATCATCTATGTTGGCCCATTGCCTAAATGGTCACACCTGATTTTCATAATCAACGACAACTTAAGTCGATACGCAAAATATATGATATGCTACAGGTGTTACAGGTTACTAAAATCAATATCAAATAATGTACTATGTCTACATCCTGCATCTACAAAGAGCAATCAAGTCATCATCCAAAAGGAATTGAATTGGAATCCAGATCGAGTCTTTTTATATTTTCTTCTGTAATTTTTACTTTGTTGAGTCTAGGAAATATATAATGTGAGATCAATTGGAATATTACTGGCTTAGGTTTTCTCAGTTCATAAAATCTACCCAATCCCACAAAATTCCATATATTCATATAACCAAAATTAGTATGCAATTTGGACCCCAAAAATCCCATTATGCCTAGACAGAATTTGCCTAAAACTCTGACCAATTTTGGTTCGAGTTCGGGCCGAGTTCGGTTATGGGATTTTTGAAATTTTGTTCCCTCCAAATCTGCAGGCAACGTTCGTTTGCGAGATCTTAGTATCCGAACTCAGTCCGAACTCTTCCCGAGTTCGGTCAGGAAAAATACTATAAATAGAGAAGGATTTTCACATTTATAATCACTTATTCACTCTTCTCTCTATCTCTTCCTAAGTGTTTTTTATCGTTTTAAAGCTTTCATATTTCGCTTATACCACTCTTAGCCAATGCCAGTAATATTCTGTTCGATTTAGAGTCTTTGGTTTACAGAGTTGCAAAGAAGTCCCAAGTCAGAAAACTTTTTAAGTTTTCGTAATCAAGTTTGTTTGAGTTGGTTGTGCTCGTCACCAAGCACAGTGTTGTAAAGTCGGTCGTACACTTGTCGCCAAGTACGGTGTTGTAAAGAGATGACAAGCTCTCATTTAGCTTACAAATAGTGGATTAACAACGGGCAAGAGTACTCACGGCTGTATTAGTCCTCTCAGAGGAAAACTAGTATATATCGCGATGTTTACTGAGTTTGATCTTCTATTCTTGATTACGGTTTTTAATTTACTGTCTTTTACATCTGTCGTAGTTTATAATCGGTTAAATTTTTAAGTGGTGATTATTTTTACTGCACACGCACACACTCTGTTCACCCCCCCTCTAGAGGTGCTCAACGGTCCTACAATTGGTATCAGAGGAGGTTATATTCTTATATAACACTCTAGAGAGTATATATGGTAGTCGTGAATCAATATTCAACAGTGAAGGGCAATCCACAAATGGACCCCCACTATTTGATGGAACGAACTTCACTTATTGGAAAACACGGATGAGTTTCTTTCTAAAGTCTCTTGACTTTGATCTTTGGTCTATAGTAGTTGACGATTATAAGAAACCGGCACCTATAGTGATTGAGGGTGTACTTTTAGACAAGCCACACGACAAATACATAGATGAAGAAAAGACAAAGGCTAGTCTAGATGCACGTGCCATCAATGTACTATTCTGTACAATTGACAAGACGGGGTTTAATTGTGTTTCTACCTTTACTACATCTCATGATATTTGGAAACTTCTTGAGGTAACTCATGAGGGTACCTCCTAAGTAAAAGAATCCAAAAGCAGCAAACTAACATAGAAATATGAATCATTTAAGATGAAACCCAACGAGTTAATTACACAGATGTTTACTCGTTTCCTAGATATTATTAATCCTTTGCAATCTCTTAGTAAAGATTACAGTAATCATGAGAAGATCAGAAAGGTACGAGGGGCTCTAAACAAGAATTGGAACCCAAAGGCAACAGTGATCATTGAAGGAAACGATCTTTCCATAATGACTTTGGAGACACTTACGGGCAAGCTGATGACCCATGAGTTGGACTTTGCAAGAATTTGAAGAAGCAACCCCCAAGGAAAATCTATTGCCTTTAAAGCACAAACCAAAAGAGTTGCATGTAATGATTCTGACGAAGAATCATCTAGTGGTGATGAGCAAGCCCTGCTAGTAAAGAACTTCAAAAAATTCTAAAAATTTGAGAGATCAAACCGAAAGAAGAAAGATGTCCACGAAAGAAATGAAGAAGAAACTATATGCTTTTGATGCAAAAAGTCAGGGCATATGAAGAAGGACTGTCCCATGTCAAAGAAAAACATTCTATATGATCGATCAAGATCAAGAAGGAAAGCTACAACAGGTCGAAAGTATGCAAACACAAGCATCTGGCACGAAAGTGATGCCAGTGAATCAGAGGAAGAAGACAGACCCAACAGCACTGCCAATGTATGTCTTATGGCATTTGATAAGGTATCTTCTAACCCTCTATATTATGACTTTACTTTCGAAGAATTAGAGACAGCCTTTAGCGAACTACTTGAAGAACACAGAAATGTGTTAGGCAAGTACAAGCAATCTCGCAAAGAGGTTAAGGCATGCACAACCGAAGTAGCAAGATTATCTAATCTTTTTGAAGACATTAAAGAGACATCTGCTATCGGTAACACGGATGAGATAGCCAAGCTCAAAGTAGACTATCATGAGCTATCCTCACCATCAAAAAGAAAGAAAAAGACTGTTTCAAAATGCAAGAGCTTTATAACATAGAGAAGAAGAGGCACTTAGTCACAGAGCAAAGACTCGTTGATATGACTACCAAATATGAGGAGTCTTATGTGGTCTCTAAAAAGTTAGAGATCAAGTTAGGCAAATAGGCTATTCCTGTGACACAGCCTATGGTTAGTCCTAATGCTGAACATACAACTAAGTGGACTAAACCACAAAAAGCACGCAAGCAATATGTTAATCATAATTATGAACATGTAGGTTTTCAACGAAACAAATGCATGTCAACACATAAACAAAAAGTATTTTTTTAAAACTTACTTGTACGTACTGCGGTGCTCACGGGCACATATCACAGTATTGTCAAGCAAGAAAGCTTTTTGACAATCAGACACTTGTTTGGATACCTAAAACTAATCAAAATGGACCCTTCAAGAAATGGGTACCAAATAATTCGTCTACTTGATTTGTAGTGGACCCTCAACCCTCTCATGCTAGAAGCAAGTGGATCCTCGATAGCAGATGTTTGCGGTACATAACAGGTGATGCATTTTGTTTGGTATGTTATTGATGAAGAAAGAAGGATACATTTTTTCGGAAATAACTTGAGAGGTGATATAATTGGAAATGGCACTGTTGGTATGTCTTCTTACCCAGTAATAAAAGACGTTTGTCTAGTTACAGAGTTGAAACATAACCTACTGAGCATAAGTCACTTGGCAGATAATGGTTATGGTATCAACTTTGTAAAAGACAAATGCTCTATATATGAAATGTCATCCGGTAGTCCCGTATATGAAGGGATTAGGAAAGAAAATATTTATGTTTTCTTTTTAGAAAGTACTAACAATGCAGGAAGGTGCCTAATAGCAAATCAAGATAAAAGCTGGCTATGGCTCATGAGGCTAGGACATGACAATATGTATATTATCTCATGACTATGCACCAAAATAGATGGTAAAAGGACTCCCCAAAATCACATTCAAGAGAGACATGATATGTGTAGACTCTGAAAAGAACAAGGCAAGTAGGTTAACCTTTAAATCCATCAACGTTGTAAGTACTTCTAGACCCTTACAGTTAATTCACATGGATTTGTTTGGTCCTAGTAGAGTCGCTAGTCTTGGCGGTAAGCTCTACGCCTTTGTGATTATTGATGATTTCTCTCATTATACATCGGTTTACTTTTTATCAAATAAAGGTGATACTATTTTTGAATTCAGATATTTTGTAAAAAGGTACAAAATGAAAAAGGCTTCATGATTACTCGTATCCAAAGTGATCATGGTGGCAAATTCGAAAATACTTATTTCAAAAAGTTTTTTGATGATAGTAGATATTACCACGTATTTTTTTTCCTAAAACTCTCCAATAGAATGGTGTTGTGGAGAGGAAGGATCGTACTCTAAGCGAGATGGCTAGAGTAATACTGAATCAGCATAATCTTCCTAAATATTTTTGGGCAGAAGCTGTTAGTACAGCCTATCATATTTTAAATAGGGTGTTGATTCGACCTATCTCGAAGAACATACCATATGAGCTGTGGTTTGAAAGGATTCCAAATATTTTATATTTTAAAGTTTTTGGGTGTCGCTGTTTTATCCTGAACACCGAGGACAACTTGAAAAAGCTTGACTCTAAAGCAGATGAAGGGATATTTCTTGGATATGTTTGTAAGCCCACTTCCCGATTTTTTTAATTATTATTTGATTATGAATTACCATATGGCTATTTGGGGTTATTTTTGGGACCCAGTATTTTATTTAGGTTCTATAACCTCAAAAACTATTTTCAAATTTTTTTGGATTCTATTGATATTTTCTGGAATTAGTTTGATAATAAAATATAAGAAAAACCTATTTTCTAGGACTTCTAGAATTTATTGTGCTAGTCTAAGAGCAAATATTGACCCCAAATATTTTTTAGGGTTCATTATGCTATTTTATATTTTCAAGAATTTTCTATAATTTTTTAGAGTATTTAAGTATTTATTTATTAAGGTTTATATATTTTTAAAGGCTTCCAATATTTATTATGAGGCTATTTGGAACTAATATGAGGGAAAGCATTTTATTTATATTCTAGAAGGTTAAATATATTTTCTATAATTTTCTAGAATTTTTTTGAAATTTTTAGAATTTTATTTGAGTTTATTTGGCTCTCAAATAATTTTTAAATCATTTTCTGAATTTAAATCAACATTTACCCAGTCAGCAGGCCAATCAGCATCCAGTCAGCGCCCCTGGCCCACCTGTCGGTGCCAGAATGAGTCAGCACCGCCTCTCTCTCTCATATATATATGTTATTAATTCACGAAAACCTAGAAATTTCAGCCGCCTTTTTGAGAAAGAGTTCTAGTAGAGATCTCGACTTCCCGAGGCGATTGCCGTCAACCCCGACGTGATTTTAGCGTGCCATTTTTTATTTGATTCATCTCGAGCTAAACTTTCTGAATATATTATTTATTTTCGTATATATTGTTCCTAAATTTTTGGAAAATTCGTAGAGTGCTAGTTGTCCAAAATTTGACACGTTTCGGTGTTTTCGAGATTCCGGGAGAACCAGAATCAAAATCACGATCCGTTTAAAGTTTCGGGAAGCTAACATAGAGATCTACAATATATATTTTTTCAGCAATTATTTCGTTCATCTAGTATTTTAGTTATTCTGTTGAACTCAGAATTGATCGGTTGATCACCATTTTGGTCACGATTAGCCATAACGGCGATATCTTTTGACCAAAGTATGATTTTGCGGCACGGTTAATTCCAACGAACTCATGGCACTGAAATCTACCAAGGTGCACTTTCAAAATCTAGAGTTTACGATGTTTGACTAGATAGTCAGCGGTACGTCTCGATTTGCGTGCCATGGTTTCCAAAATTGGAAACATGACTTTTAATGGACAAACTTGCATGTTTAGAATATATTCAGATTATTATTAGGTTAAATTAGATTTTTAAGTGATTTATTTCAGAATTAACTATTATTAGATTAGTAACTCAACTAGCCACTATTCTACGAATTTAGAACTAGAACATTAGAATTGACTTGTGGTTTTCGTGCACGGTTCGTGGTGCGATATGTGTTATAGGTTGACAGCTTCTAGATCGACATTCCCCTCATCCTCTACTTGTGACTATGGTTTTTGCAAGGATTCAGGCAAGTACAGTATTGCATTTATGTTTTAGTTCATTATAACGTTTTCATTATCGTTTTATTGTTTGATATCCCGTTGAGACATTGCTTGATATTTCGTTGAGACGCGATTGTGACACTGTAGTTATTATATCCTTCTTCGTGTATCATTGACCGATATTGATTGTTAGAGAGTCGGAAGGAGAAATACTCGGTAAGTACATGAACAAACCCAACTATTTTGATTGTGGATAGCTAAGTCATACACCCCATGTATGAGTTAGCCGTACCCTATTATTCTGGATAGCCATCGTATGATGTGCCGTATTAGCCCAGCCGTTCACGTATTAAAAGATATTTCACACACATATAGTTGTTCCTATTTTTTCCTTTATCTAGTCCATTATCTTGTTAGTTCATATCTTGTTAGTTCACATCTTGCTAGTTTATATTTTGCCAGTTCGTATCTCGTTAGTTCATACTGTGCTAGTTATATTCTGCTAGTTCATATCGTGCTAGTGCTAGTTCATATCATGTTAGTTTATCTCTTGCTAGTTTCTTTTATACTCTTTGCCATCATGATTTTTCGTTGTTCTAACTTATTTTGGACTAACAACATTAATTGCAATATGGTTGTACTCTGTTCTTTTTCTGACTGGATCGTTGTTATAGGTGAGGTTGACGTGCCAACTCTTGTGCTATGGACCATACGAGGGGGAGATAGAGACTCGAAGGCCAAAACATAGAAGACTAGTTAGTTGTGTGGTAGTTTTCTATAAATGTAAAGGCTTACATTCTTCTTTAAATGTAAAACTTTTATATTTTGTAAAGTTGATTTAGTTGTTGTGAATAAGCAATTAGCATTTATGAGCACTTGTTTATTGTGGGCTAGACAGCGTACTACCGCCGATACCGTAGGGTAGGCTGGGCTTGGACACACACTCGTATCCCAAAAAGTGGGTGCGGGTCGTGACAAGTTTTTTTGTGGCCCATGCAGGTCATTTTCGTAAAAATTGTGAACTTGTGCTAGTACTTAAGTTAATCGTACTACTGCAAGCCTGCGACTAGTCTGCTCATTCATAATTAGAATTTATTTGATTTTAGGAGAATGAATATGATTAGGAGTCCCTTATTCAATTTGACCCTTGGATAGTTAAGGTTACTAATTAGGCCATGTGATTTAGCTAATGCTTTATTGAATTCTAGGCCCTATTGGATTAATCGAAAAATTTTCTAGGAGAATATATTATTTTGTTTTGACATGATGGTAGGATCAAAGGTGGGTAGACTATTCGCTTGGTAAGTTAGGTCTTCCTAGAATTCATGCTATAATCCTGATAAATTGTTCAAATTTTCTTTTTGCCCTTGTAGATATCACCTTCATATCGTAAGGTCTGAATTAATTACTTATTCCTATTTTGGCATAATTTTATAGTTTCTGCCTCTGTTATCCATATATGAATCTCGCGTTAATTGTTTTATTTAACTTTTCCTTCAACTATTTGAATGACCATGAGATAGAGATTTCAATGTTTATATTTCTTATATCTTTAGATATTTTCTCCCTAACCAATCATTACAATTTTAAGACTCGAGACTTATAGAACAGATACCTATACTTTTCCTTGGAACTTGTTTAAATTTCTAGAAACTCCTTGGAGATTCTTATGGATATAGTTGGAAGAATTTTTCGATGACATACAATGGCAAGGCAGATGCGCACTGTCCCCTTGTCACGACCCGCACCCGAGAGTAAGGGCACGAGACGTGGGTACGTCCAGCCTACGCCGCAGTGTCGACGGTAGAACGTTGTCCTAGGTCTCATGCATCTAACAGTATAAGGCTAAGCAGTTTATACTCCCCGAATGGGGGTGACATAGCATAATGTAAACTCAATCACATCTAAGGTAGAGCATAATGGAAGATAGATAAAACATGAAATCCAAAAGAGATACAGCAGATAGAAGTCTAAGTGTCTAAGATACACCAACCCAGAAATACATCTCAAAGCTCAAATACAGTAATCCATAAAATAAATACAACTCAAGACAACTGAAAATAAGCTATAAGCAAACCCAAGCTATCTATACAACCTCTACTGTGTCTCCTCTAGGCTAGCAGGCAACCTCCAGGCTATCTGTAAAAATTATCAACAGGTCTAGTCAGGACAGGAGCGAGCACAGTACATCTCAACAAATCATAGCAGGTCAGGATATATAATCATGATAGAGAGTAAGATACAAGATACTGAAAGAATAACATGATAAAAGAGAGAGAGACTGTAAATAAATAGCTACAGTATATAGAGAAATAACAGTGCTAGTGATTTAGAGCACAAGATGGTTATGTAGACGGCACGATGTTATACATGAGTAATCTACAGAGGTTGTACACGAGTAATCTACTGGATTGAATACATAACCACTTCTACTCCCCCGCCCCAATCAATACACAAGGATCTAGTTAAGTTATTTTATTGTACACGAAGGTCATGTGAATACATGATTATACACGATTTTACACATTTCGTACACGACTGTCACAAATACAAGGAGTACACAATGTTCACGATAAAGTACACGAACACGAATACCCGATGTATCCGCTAAGGGGATAACATTGCACAACAAGATCCATATAGTACTAATCCGTGTTTCCAACGTGTCAGCATCATGTAAAGTAATCTAAAGCAGGAAATATATTCCTAATACAGGATATGAAATGATCAAAGAATGTACTCGCTTGGTGTCTGAATGTCCAAAGTAAATATACTGTCCGAGGAGAGGTGTCTGGCTCCTAATCAGAACAGCACAAGTCACAACAAGTCCAAAATGGCAATATGAAGTTCTACTATACATTCTACATGATTCTAGGTCAATCTCGACCAAAGTCAACTCTTGGTCAACTTGGTCAACCCTGAAAGTCAAACCTAGGTCAACTATGGTCAAACTAGGTCTAACAAGTCTAAATTATGTCAAACAAGTTATTCTAGGTCTAAACAAACTAAGTATATGCAAATCAAGTATCCAAGATAGCTACTAACTCATAGCCTAAGTCACTTGCTAAACCAAGCACAAAAGTAAACCATAAGCTAACAAGGCACACAAACTTAGTCATATAATGTATATAATTATTCACATTCACATATTCATATACATAGATATATATAGGAAAGCTATATATATATATATATATATATATATATATATATATATATATATATATATATATATATATATATAAATATAAAATATATATATATATATATATATATATATATATTATTTTTTATTTTTTTATTATTATTTTTTTAATATATATATATATATATATATATATATATATATATATATATATATATATTAAGCTATATATATAGGCACATACATATATATAGAGAGAGAGAAAGAGAGGTAAAAGAGTAAGTGAGTATGTGTGTGTTTGGCATGTGTGTGAAAGGATATGTGTTAATGTTCTAAAATTTAGTAATAGGTAGGTGTATGTGACATGGGATACATGATCTCAAAGGGTGTATGAATGCATGTGTGTAAAAGGTTATAGGTTAACTCAGTTTACAGAAATACATACATACATACTTACCTTGTATACATGCATACATACTTATCATGTATATTATATTTACATGATACATACATGTATACTTGTATTATATTATACTTACATTCATGCATATTAGATACTTGTATTTATATTAACATATTGCAAACATTTATTTCATTCATGCATCTATGCATTACCTACATGTTTTATACATATGCATATATTGTATATTCATATCATTTCATATATTAACATAGAGACATACAAACATGCACACATCATATATTTCATACCTTACATTACCCTACATATCATGTTATATATTATCATTCATTCCTTTCATATATTACATTATCTTTAAGTTGAATACATCATATATGGATACAATACATTATCTCGCATGCTTGCATTCATATATTACATTCTATATTACCTATATACATGTATTTTCTCCATTCATTCATGCTTGCATCATATACTCTACATTACCATATATGTTATCATTATATATTGCAGTACAATATTTATACAATATGCATTCATATCTATCATTACATATATATCTTGCATTCATATCTAGCATTCATTATATACTTTCATGCATACATTGTATATCATTCTTTCATTCATGCATTGCTCATATGCATTATATTAATTGTATTCCTACATGCTTGCATTCAACCATATATATACAATAATGTAAAGAGAATATATATCATATATATTATATCAATCTAACATATCATGCATTACATACTCTATATTCATTTAATGCCCATACTACATAGGCTCATAGGTCACACAAAATGCATATATCGTATAGTCACTCTTCTACTTAAAATCAATACTGTACCAATTGGGCATTCACTAAATTCTAGGATTAAAGTATGTTTTAGTCGTTCGTGTTAGCTTTCTGAAACTTCAAACGGATCGCATTTTCGTATCCGGAAGCTCCCGAAATCGCAAAAATACTGAAACACGTTCGTCTTTCGTACAGCTGACACTTCGATACTGTTTTTTTAAAAAAGGGAGATAAATCGGAGTTCTAAGCTAAAAGTTATGACATTTCTAAGTTGCTTTGGTTAATAAAAATGTGGATGAAAATTATGACGAATTTGACAAAAGAACACATATAGGCCAAGATACTTGGATACAAACATAGGTATCCAAATGAAACTCATTCTAACCATCCTAACTAAGATCAATCCACTCTCTAACCATTATAAAACTGAATTTAAATTTCTATTTAAACTATTATCATACATACATACACATGGGGTGTCCTAATTTGGGATCTATCAAGTAGGACACAAGACACATATCTAAAATCCTCAAGAGAGCTCCAAATGGCCTCAAATTTGAATCTAAATGGGACACATGCATGGGATGGATCCTACGGATTCAAAACTAATTTATATGCAAAGAAAATCGATTTAGAGGATGGGTTTTACCTTAGGACACGGCTTCGATACGAAGATCCCTCAAAGTGGACACTCCTCCTTGCACTCCTCTTCCAATCCTTGGTAGCACCATTTCCTTGGAGAATGAGAATGATTAAGGGAAGGTTTGGTGAAGGAATGATTTGATTTAGAGATCAAATCAATGGGAAGGTTCTCTAAAATTGGGGAAGAACAAAAGAAAAATAAAAGAGGCAAGATTGTAATGAATGAAATGAATCATTCTCTCCTAAAGGTGGCTACCATAAAGAGTCCATTAGGGCTAATGGGAAATGTCCTAATTGCCCCTCTCTAGTCTCATATGGTTAAGTCTAGACTAGGTTCAAGTTTGGGATCAAAATGATCTAGTTTTGAGTCTCTAACTTAACCATTCTAACATGATAAAAATTAGTTTAATTAACTAACTTAATGTTGGGTCTTGTGAGCCATGCTTAACTTAATATTGGGTCCCATCTAGAGTTCAAGCTACCCGGGTCACAATACAAGTCGAAACGAGACGAAACTCAAACCCGACTAAACAAATCCAATAAAAACAATATTAAAAATATAAAATTTTCCTAAAATATTAAAATATAAAAAATGACCAAAATCATAATACATTAATTATTATTAAAATAATCTAAAATTCACCAATTAATCAAAATCCTAAATAATTCAAAAGTCACAAAATGACCAAAATACCCTTAGCCTAAAAAGTTGTAAATAGTCATTCTAATCACATGGTTAGGTCCTCATGGTTAGTCTCTAAGCTTAGCAAAACTAGGGATTAACTAGTTAACCATCAAAATCACAATTTAACATTTTAAATAGTTTTAAATTGATTAAAAAAATTACCAAAAATTATAACATGAGTTAAATCTTATTATCGATTAATCAAAATTATAAAAGTTCAAAATTACCCTCATTTGGAAAATTGGGTGTTACAATCCTACCCCCCTTAGAAAAATTTTGTCCTCGAAATTAAAATGTTCATACTCCTTCTAGGTCAAACCCCCACAATCAAAGTCTTAGAACGTACCTAAATCATACAATTTAAAAGAATAGCATACAGGGTCATGGCATACGGTGGTAGTGTAAGTCTCATCTAGGTATACTAGTTACACTAGACCAAAACAATCATAGGATATCAAAACTTACAAGCAATCAGGGGTGTTAAACTGGAAAAGATACGGAAATAACAAATCGTCAAAACTGTAAGACAGTCTACCATCCTATATAAAACCTGGTACTTATCAGAAAATAAAATAAGATAACTACCAATTATCTATAAAGAGGTACTATTCAAAGAAAAATCAAAATCAAAAGTTAAGAATGAAAGTCAATTTCATTGAAATCCAATCACAATATATATATATATATATATATATATATATATATATATATATATATATATATATATATATATATATATATATATATATATAGAGAGAGAGAGAGAGAGAGAGAGAGAAAGCGTTAGAGAGGAAAAAGCTAGCATTATGTAAAGGTTATGTGGTTAGTGTGTGTATGGGTGTATGTGGACATGTTCATAGGGTTAGATAGTGGACGTGTGTGTGTGTGAAATATACATGAAAGTGTATAGGAGGATTTGGGTTTCAAAACAATAGCTATTAAGTTACACTACTCATGGCATACTGGTTAAACAATCTACAATGCACAACCTATTTACTCATAACATGCATGGCTAACCATATATATACATATATCTATATGTATAGAGAGGTAGAGATTTAGTTATGTATCTATATACATTATAACATGTATGCATAAACTATATATATATATATATATATATATATATATATATATATATATATATATATATATATATATAATATATATATATATATATATATATTTTATGTTCATATATATATATATATATATATATATATATATGAACATAAAATATATATATATATATATATATATATATATATATATATATATATATATATATATATATATATAAATATATATATATATATATATATATATATATATATTTATAACATGTATGCATAAACTATTATATATATATATATATATATATTTATATATATATATATATTTATATATATATATATATATAAAAAATATATATATATATATATATATATATATATATATATATATATATATATATATATATATATATGAACATAACATAGAGATGAAGGGTTAGGTTTACATGGCAGTTGTGAACATTAGGGTACATTAGTGTAGAGTGTCAAGAGTATAGGGGTTATAACTTGAATAAAGGGTTTGATCATTCAGTTTTAGTTCAACATTACATATTAATCCGAAATTGAACTACTCATTTGAAAGCAATGAAAAAAATGTTAACATGTATTCAGTTTTCAAAATTTTGGAGAAATTCGAATATCAAAACCAACTCAATGTGTACCCCAACCACAACTTATCATGCAAGAGTATGAAACCTAAGATTATATACCTACACACAACAATGTATACGGCTCAAAACATTACAATTTAAAACTGCAAATTGAACTAAACACTTAGAATCCAGGGTTAAAGGTTTTATATGTACACAGTCTCAGATTTGACAAATTCAAGCACAAAACTCAACCAATTTATTTAAAACTTGAAATCCTGTATATAACATACATATGCAGTGATGTAAACAACGACTAATAACATAAATTTACATTCAATTTACGAATTTAATCTGAAAAACAGAGAACTAGTCACTGGTACTATATTATATTAGAAATATTAGGATTTTGAGAAATTAACATCAACATATTAATATGCATTTAGATAGGTTGGTAATCAAGTGTAGCATGCATACGTGTCAGGCAAGTATCTGTGTCCACTATATATATATATATATATATATATATATATATATTTTAAGGTAATACAAGAAATAATGGCAAGAGAAAAATAATGATAAAATCTGTTCTGCTTATCTGTTTAAAAGAAAGAACCATTTGAAACCCGAGTTATAATATCAAATCTAAGTTAAGGTCTAGCAAAATCATCGATTCATTGTATTAGGAAGAATTTATAGCAAGAAGTTACACAAGGTTGTAATAACAGCTAAGCTACTCCTACTTATACTCCTACTCCTAAGCTATTTGATGAAAGAATACAATTTATAACAACAGAATGGTACGATAGAGATAATATTTTAAAAACCTTCTCAAGATACAATCTGATAATCATATGCGTCTGTCCAAAATCACGTTACTCAGAGTCCTCGTCACGCCAGTAAGCAAGGCTGCGATAAACGATAGATTCCATATCTGGGGCATGCAGCTCTATAATCATGTCGTTTGGAATTCTCGCTATGCCGACTAGTATAGCTGCAAGAAATTCCAAATCTCATAACCAAGATACATACATCCGAAGTCAGGTATCTATGTTTCCGCCACGCCAGCTAATATGGCTGCGATAAATTACAGGTTCCATAATCAAGCAGACGTTTTACCATCCCTGTATTCCCGTCAATATGTATTATCAGAAAATATCGTAACTCGGGACTTAAAATTCATCTCGATAGAAAAATCAAAATCAACAACGATCCAACAAAATCAAATTCAATAATCAAGGAGTGAGAGCAACAAAATAAGGGAAATGATTCAAATTTAAGTTTAAATAAGATTCTCAAGGATCGTCCCAGAAATCTCTTAAGGAATCCTAACTGTGTTTGAGTACCTTCAAAATATATATCCTAATCATACTGCAGGCTGTAGTGATACTCTAGTTCGAATACCACTACATAAACTTGACCAGCATGGGCCACCACTAAAAACGTGTCACAACCCGCACCCTAGAGCAAGGGCACGAGACGTGGGTACGTCCAGCCTACGCCGCAGTGTCGACAGTAGAACGCTGTCCTAGGTCTCATGCATCTAACAATATAAGGCTAAGCAGTTTATACTCCCCGAATGGGGCTGACATAGCAGAATGTAAACTCAATCACATCTAAGGTATAGCATAATGGAAGATAGATAAAACATGAAATCCAAAAAAGATACAGCAGATAGAAGTCTAAGTGTCTAAGATACACCAACCCAGAAATACATCTCAAAGCTTAAATACAGTAATTCATAAAATAAATTCAACTCAAGACAACTGAAAATAAGCTATAAGCAAATCCTAGCTATCTATACAACCTCTACTATGTCTCCTCTAGGCTAGCAGGCAACCTCCAGGCTATCTGTAAAATTTAACAACAGGTCCAGTTCGGACAGGAGCGAGCACAGTACATCTCAACAAATCATAGCAAGTTAGGATATATAACCATGGTAGAGAGTAAGATACAAGATACTGAAAGAATAACATAAAAAAAGAGAGAGACTGTAATAAATAGCTACAGTATATAGAGAACTAACAGTGCTAGTGATTCAGAGCACAAGATGGTTATGTAGACGGCACGATGTTGTACACGAGTAATCTACAGAGGTTGTACACGAGTAATCTACTGGATTGAATACATAACCACTTCTACTCCCCCGCCCCAATCAATACACAAGGATCTAGTTAAGTTATGTTATTGTACACGAAGGTTATGTGAATACATGTTTATACACGATTTCACACGTTTTGTACACGAATGTCACAAATACAAGGAGTACACGATGTTCACGATAAAGTACACGAACACGAATACCCGATGTATCCGCTAAGGGGATAACATTGCAGAACAAGATCCATATAGTACTAATTCGTTTTTCCAACGTGTCAGCATCATGTAAAGTAATCTAAAGCAGGAAATATACTCCTAATGCAGGATATAAAATGATCAGAGAATGTACTCGCTTGGTGTCTGAATGTCCAAAGTAAATATACTGTCCGAGAAGAGGTGTCTGGCTCCTAATCAGAACAGCACAAGTCACAATAAGTCTAAAATTGTAATATGAAGTTCTACTATGCATTCTACATGATTCTAGGTCAATCTAGACCAAAGTCAACTCTTGGTCAACTTGGTCAACCCTGAAAGTCAAACCAAGGTCAACTATGGTCAAACTAGGTCTAACAAGTCTAAATTAGGTCAAACAAGTTATTCTAGGACTAAACAAACTAAGTATATGCAAATCAAGTATCCAAGATAGCTACTAACTCATAGCCTAAGTCACTTGCTAAACCAAGCACAAAACTAAACCATAAGCTAACAAGGCACACAAACTTCGTCATATAATGTATATATATTATTCACATTCACATATTCATATATATAGATATATATAGGAAAGCTATATATATAGGCACATACATATATATATAGAGAGAGAAAGAGAGGTAAAAGAGTAAGTGAGTATGTGTGTGTTTGGCATGTGTGTGAAAGGATATGTGTTATGTTCTAAAATTTAGTGATAGGTAGGTGTATGTGACATAGGATATATGATGTCAAAGGGTGTATGAATGCATGTGTGTAAAAGGTTATAGGTTAACTCAGTTTATAGAAATACATACATACATACTTACCTTGTATACATGCATACATACTTATCATGTATACAACATTTACATGATACATACATGTATACTTGTACTATATTATACTTACATTCATGCATATTAGATACTTGTATTTATATTAACGTATTGCAAACATTCATTTCATTCATGCATCTATGCATTACCTACATGTTTTATACATATGCATATATTGTATATTCATATCATTTTATACATTAACATAGAGACATACAAACATGCACACACCATATATTTCATACCTTGCATTACCCTACATATCATGTTATATATTATCATTCATTCCTTTCATATATTGCATTATCTTTAAGTTGAATACATCATATATGGATACAATACATTATCTCGCATGCTTGCATTCATATATTACATTTTATATTACCTATATATATGTATTTCCTCCATTTATTCATGCTTGCATCATATACTCTACATTACCATACATGTCATCATTATATATTACATTACAATATTTATACAATATGCATTCATATCTATCATTACATATATATCTTGCATTCATATCTAGCATTCATTATATACTTTCATGCATACATTGTATATCATTCTTTCATTCATGCATTGCTCATATGCATTATATTAATTGCATTCCTACATACTTGCATTCAACCATATATATACATTAATATAAAGAGAATGTATATCATATATATATATTATATCAATCTAACATATCATGCATTACATAATCTATATTCATTTAATATCCATACTATATAGGCTCATACGTTACACAAAATGCATATATCGTATAGTCACTCTTCTACTTAAAACCAATACTGTACCAATTGGACATTCACTAAATTCTAGGATTAAGGTATGTTGTAGCCCTTTGTGTTAGCTTTCTGAAACTTCAAACGGATCGCATTTTCGTGTCCGAAAGCTCCCGAAATCGCAAAAATACAGAAACACATTCGTCTTTCGTACAGCTGACACTCAAATAATTCTACAGAAAGTTACATAAAGAGTTTGGCTTATTAAAATATATATTTGGAAAGCTAACTTTGATACGGTTCAGTTAAAAAAAAATAGGAGATAAATCGGAGTTCTAAGCTAAAAGTTATGACATTTCTAAGTTGATTTGGTTAATAAAAACGTGGATGAAAATTATGACGGATTTGACAAAAAAATACATATAGGCCAAGATACTTGGATACAAACATAGGTATCCAAATGAAACTCATTCTAACCATCCTAACTACGATCAATCCACTCTCTAACCATTATAAAACTGAATTTAAATATCTATTTAAACTATTATCATACATACATACACATGTGGTGTCCTAATTTGGGATCTATCAAGTAGGGCACAAGACACATCTAAAATCCTCTAGAGAGCTCCAAATGGCCTCAAATTTGAATCTAAATGGGACACATGTATGGGATGGATTCTACAGATTCAAAACTAATTTATATGCAAAGAAAATCGATTTAGAGGATGGGTTTTACCTATTGGGAGTGGAATCCCAATGAAATCCTTTAGGACACAGCTTCGATACGAAGATCCCTCAAAGTGGACACTTCTCCTTACACTCCTCTTCCAATCCTTGGTAGCACCCTTCCCTTGGAGAATGGGAATGATTAAGGAAAGGTTTGGTAAAGGAATGATTTGATTTGGAGATCAAATCAATGTGAAGACTCTCTAAAATTGGGGAAGAACAAAGGGAAAATAAAAGAGGCAAGATTGTAATGAATGAAATGAATCATTCTCTCCTAAAGGTGGCTGCCATAAAGAGTCCATTAGGGCTAATGGAAAATATCCTAATTGTCCCTCTCTAGTCTCATATGGTTAAGTCTAGACTAGGTTCAAGTTTGGGGTCAAAATGATCTAGTTTTGAGTCTCTAACTTAACCATTCTAACATGATAAAAATTAGTTTAATTAACTAACTTAATGTTGGGTCTTGTGAGCCATTCTTAACTTAATATTGGGTCCCATCTAGAGTTCAAGCTACCCAGGTCACAATACAAGTCGAAACGAGACGAAACTCAAACCCGAATAAACAAATCCAATAAAAACAATATTAAAAATATAAAATTTTCCCAAAATATTAAAATATGAAAAATAACCAAAATCATAATACATCAATTTAATTATTATTAAAAATAATCTAAAATTCACCCATTAATCAAAATCCTAAATAATTCAAAAGTCACAAAATGACCAAAATACCCTTAGCCTAAAAAGTTGTAAATAGTCATTCTAATCACATGGTTAGGTCCCCATGGTTAGTCTCAAAGCTTAGCAAAACTAGGGATTAACTAATTAACCATCAAAATTACAATTCAATATTTTAAATAGTTTTAAATTGATTAAAAAAATTACCAAAAATTACAACATGAGTTAAATCTTATTATCGATTAATCAAAATTATAAAAGTTCAAAATTACCCTCATTTGGAAAACTGGGTGATACATCCCTTTTATTTGAATTACTGATACTGCAGGTTTACGGCAGCCAGCAGTGCACTGGCGTGGCATGACCCTTAAGTTGAAATAATTTCAAGTAAGCGTAGGTTGTCAAATATTACTAAAACTATATCCTAGTTGCATTATTTGATCCTTTGATTTATTGTGTCAATATTGGATAGAGTTGATAGAGTGTTCGATACCATATTATATTTAAGTCATTATACCAAGGGTTTGCTGCAGCCAGATGTACACTGGCGGGGCATAAATTTTCGGTAAAGTGACTTCATGTATACATACGATTTTTGAATATTATAAAGACTACATCCTTTCGACATATGGCTAATGATTTATTTCTTATTCTTTTCCTTTATTTCTTGAACCCTTTTATCTTATCCTTTTATTTTTGGAATCTTATTTGGCTCCTAGCAATCTTTAAAACCTATTTGATTTTTTTCTGCTAGATTCCTAATCTTATCTAGATGTTTATTCTTAATCGTATCCTCTGAAATTTTGAGGACGAAATTTTTCTAAGGTGGGTAGATTTGTAAGCCCAATTTTTAATTTTTTTAATTATTATTTGATTATGAATTGCAATATGGCCATTTGGGGTTATTTTTGTGACCCAGTATTTTATTTAGGTTCTAGAACCTCTAAAACTATTTTCTAAATTTTTTGGATTTTATTGGTATTTTCTAGAATTAGTTTGATAATAAAATATAGGAAAAACCTATTTTCTAGGACTTCTAGAATTTATTGTGCTAGCCTAAGAGCAAATATTGACCCCAAATATTTTTCTAGGGTTCATTACGCTATTTTACATTTTCTAGAATTTTTCTAGAATTTTTGGGAGTATTTAAGTATTTATTTATTAAGGTTTATATATTTTTAAAGGCTTCCAATATTTATTATGAGGCTATTTGGAACTAATATAAGGGAAAGTATTTTATTTATATTCTAGAAGGTTAAATATATTTTCTATAATTTTCTATAAGTTTTTTTGGAATTTTTAGAATTTTATTTGAGTTTATTTGGCTCTCAAATAATTTATAAATTATTTTCTAAATTTAAATCATCATTTACCCAGTCAGCAGGCCAATCTGCATCCAGTCAGCGCCCCCTGGCCCACTTGTCGGTGCTAGAATGAGTCAGCACCGCCTCTATATCTCCTATATATATATATATATATATATATATATATATATATATATATATATATATGTTATTAATTCACGAAAACCTAGAAATTTCAGCCGCCTTTTTGAGAGTGAGTTCTAGTAGAGATCTCGACTTCCAGAGGCGATTGCCGTCAACCCCGACGTGATTTTAGCGTGCCATTTTTTTGTTGGATTTGTCTCGAGGTAAACTTTCTAAATATATAATTTATTTTCGTATATATTATTCCTAAATTTTTGGAAAATTCATAGAGTGCTAGTTGTCCAAAATTTGACACGTTTTGGTGTTTTCGAGATTTCGGGAGAACCAAAAATCAAAATCATGATCCGTTTAAAGTTTCAAAAAGCTAACACAGAGGTCTACGACATAACTTTTTTCAGAAATTATTTCGTTCATCTAGTATTTTAGTTATTCTGTTGAACTCAGAATTAATTGGTTGATCAACGTTTTGGTCACGATTAGCCATAACGGCGATATCTTTTGACCAAAGCATGATTTTGCGGCACGGTTAATTCTAGCGCACTCGTGGCACTGAAAACTATCAAGGTGCACTTTCAAAATCTTGAGTTCATAATGTTTGACGAGATAGTCAACGGTACGTCTCGATTTGCGTACTATGGTTTCCAAAATTGGAAACATAACTTTTGATGGCCAAACTTGCATGTTTAGATTATATTTAGATTATTATTAGATTAAATTAGGTTTTTAAGTGATTTATTTTAGAATTAACTATTATTAGATTAGTAACCCAACTAGCCACTATTCCATGAATTTAGAACTAGAACATTAGAATTGACTTGTGGTTTTCGTGCACGGTTCGTGGTGCGATATGTGTTATAGGTTGACAGCTTCTAGATCGGCATTCCCCTCATCCTCTAGTTGTGAGTATGGTTTTTGTAAGGATTCAGGCAAGTACTGTAATGCATTTATGTTTTAGTTTATTATAACATTTTTTTATCGTTTTCTTGTTTGATATCCCGTTGAGACATTGCTTGATATTTCGTTGACACGCGATTGTGACACTGTAGTTATTGTATCCTTCTTAGTATATCATTGACCGATATTGATTGTTAGAGAGTCGGGAAGGGAAATACTCGGTAAGTACATGAACAAACCCAACTATTTTGATTGTGGATAGCTAAGTCATACACCCCACGAATGAGTTAGCCGTACCCTATTATTGTGGATAGCCATCGTATGATGTGCCGTATTAGCCCAGCCGTTCGCGTACTAAAAGATATTTCATACACACATAGTTGTTCCTATTTTTTTCTTTATCTAGTCCATTATCTTGTTAGTTCATATCTTGTTAGTTCACATCTTGCTAGTTTACATTTTGCCAGTTCGTATATCGTTAGTTCATACTGTGCTAGTTATATTCTGCTAGTCCATATCTTGCTAGTGCTAGTTCATATCATGTTAGTTTATCTCTTGCTAGTTTCTTTTATACTCTTTGCCATCATGATTTCTCGTTGTTCTAACTTATTTTGGACTAACAACATTAATTGCAATATGGTTGTACTCTGCTCTTTTCCTGACTGGATCGTTGTTATAGGTGAGGTTGACGTGCCTACTCTTGCGCTATGGACCATACGAGGGGGAGATAGAGACTCGAAGGCCAAACCATGGAAGACTAGTTAGTTGTGTGGTAGTTTTCTTTAAATGTAAAGGCTTACATTCTTCTTCAAATGTAAAACTTTTATATTTTGTAAAGTTGATTTAGTTGTTGTGAATGAGCAATTAGCATTTATGAGCACTTTTTATTGTAGGATAGACAGCGTACTACCGCCGATATCGTGGGGTAGGATGGGCTTAGACACACACTCGTATCCCGAAAAGCGGGTGCGGGTCGTGACAATGTTGCTAAGAGTAAGGGATATATTGTGTTTAATAAAAGATCTATGATTATTGAAGAATCTATTAATGTTACCTTTGATGAGCTCAATAGTCACAGATCTAGCGACAATGATGATGATGCATAGATTAAATCTAAGTCATCTAAAGATACTACTACCTAAGAGAGCCCTACGGAAGATCTAACAAAGATGTTCAAATCTTAGAAATTCTTGTCAGATCATCCAGAAACACTTGTTATAGGTAACATATCAAAAGGTGTAAGTACAAGTTCTTCTGTTAAAGGCACTGATATAGCAGCTAATGTAGCTTTTATATCTCATGTAGAACCTACGACAGTAGTAGATGCATTTAATGATCAATTTTTGATTTATGCCATGCAAGGGGAACTTAATCAATTTGAGAGAAACCAAGTTTGGGAACTTTTTCTGAACCTATTGGTCAATCGATAATTGGTGCCAAATGGGACAAGTTCTACGCAACAAAGCACGTCTAGTGGCACAAGATTATATTGAAGAAGAAGAAGGTATTGATTATGACGAGACATATGCTCATGTTGCTAGACTAGAAGCTATCCGCTTGTTTTATGCAATTACATATTTTCACAATTTCAAACTATTTCAAATGGACGTAAAAATTGTATTTTTAAATGGATTTTTGAAAGAGAAAGTTTTTGTGAAACATCCCCCTGGATTTGAATATTTTAAAAAATTCGATCACGTCTTCAAACTTAGAAAAGCACTCTATGGTCTCAAACAAGCATCTCGTGCTTGGTATGAACGCCTAAGTACCTTTCTACTTGAAAATGAATTTTTAAAAAGAAGAGTTGATACTACTCTATTTATCAAGTCGTCAGATGATGATATTCTTCTTGTGCAAATTTATGTAGATGACATAATATTCGGTTCTACTAATAAAAACTTTGTCAACAATTTGTTAAGTGTATGCAGAGTGAGTTTGAAATGTGTATGATGGGAGAGCTAAACTACTTTCTAGGACTCCAGATCAAACATCACTCACGGGGAACATTCATCAACCAATCTAAGTATATGAAGGATTTACTGAAAAAGTATGACTTCGACAACGTAAAGCCTATCGGTACTCCAATGGCTATATCAATCCTGCTTGACATTGATGAAAGTGGCAAACCAGTCGATCAACATAAGTATGGAGGTATGATTGGTAGTTTATTATATTTAACTTCTAGTCGCCCTGATAACATGTTTAGTGTTTGCAACTGTGCTAGATATCAAGCTAATCCGAAGAAATCATACTTATGCGCCTTAAAAGTCGGCTTGTGGTATCCCAAAACCACATCTTTTGACCTAATCGGTTATTCAGATGCAAATTTTGCAATATGTAAAGTAGACCGTAAAAGTACCAGCGGTACGTGTTATTTTTTTAGAAAAAGCTTTAGTCTCCTGGTTTAGCAAGAAGCAAAATTCTGTAGCACTATCAATGACTGAGGCTGAGTACATCACCGCAGGACGCTGTTGTGCTCAAATTTTATGGATGAAGCAAACCCTAGAAGACTACAATCTGCACTACTCTAAGATTTTCATATATTGTGATAACACTAGCATGATTAATTTGACTAAGGACCATGTTTGTCATTCACACACGAAGCATATAGAGATTCATCATCACTTTTTACGTGATCACCAACAACACGGAGATATTTGCTTAGAATTCATTGACACAGATCAATAATTAGCATATATTTTCATAAAACCGCTGGCTTTAGACCGTTTTAATTATCTGCGACGTGAACTAGGCATACTTGAATTTTCAGATTCATAATGCATTATGTTTAATAAAAATTCTTACAACTTGAGATTTTGATATTTATTAATTGAAGATATTTTGGGTACAAGTCGAAAGTGCCTTCTGTCAAAAAGATGTACAAGTCTAAGCGACATGGTGCCTAGTGTCTTTGGACTATCGCTAGATGGGATCCGACCCCTACAGCAAACCCAAAGTAATGAATATTATTAACTTGAAGAATTAAAGGCTATTAAGTCTATTTATTATTTATTATGCATAAAATAAAATGGAAATACAATTGGCCGAACTCTATCGGAACTCGGATCGAGTTCGGTTGGCGTCGGTTCAAATTTCCAGAACAGCACTGCCGGCCCTATCCCCTTTATAAACCCTTCTTTTTTCTCCTATTTCTTCCATCCGAGCATCGAAAACTCCACAAAAACTCTATTCATCTCCTCCAAGCTTCCTTCCTCCTTTCTTCTTAGGTCTAGGAACCTCAAGAAGGTGACATTCTCCATTTTTTTCTCCATTCTCTTTAAGGTATATCTTCTTCCTTCTCCTTTGTCAATTCTATGGCTCCTAAAATCTTCAAAAGGAAGAAAGTAGATTCCACGACGGGTTCATCTTCGACTTCTGAATACGAACCCGTCAACGTGTTCAGTCATGCTCGCCCTACTGGCGAAGAGGAATATGACGCGACTTTATTTCCATGTTTGGAAATAGCAAACTCTTGGTTTGATGTTTTTTGCAATCGAGAAATTTGCTCTGGGTGATACGTCAACTTTACTATTTTTTAGAGTACGCATCGACTTTTGAAAACCTTTCCATAATTTCTTTGGAACTTCTGATAATATCTATGACAATATCGTTCGTATGTTTTACTGCAACTTGCAAATAAAACCCGACGGTAGTATCTGTTCTTGCGTAGGCGGAAAAGAAATTGAATTCAACTCGACTGACATTAGTGAATATTTTCATATGCCTGACATCGGCGAAACTTTAGTCGAGATTCACAAAGTTCAATTTCCTGCAGAAGTTACCCTTGATCTCCTCGCCATCTTCTGAGCTGACTAGATCTAGGAGATTCCCTATCCCTCTACCTCCACCCGGTGCTGCTCCTGCTGATGCTCAGGCTGATCCAAATGCTCCTGCTCCTGCCCCTGCACCAGGATTTGATCCTCAGTTCTATCACTGCTTTGATGATTTTGTCACTCTCATTGGACAACATTATCAGAGTTATGTAGATGCTGAGTTCCGCCATACCTCACAGGCTCAAGTCTTGTGGAACAGCATTGCTGATCTGCACTGGAGTTTGGCACATCACCCTTCAGCTCCTATTCCGATGATCCATCATCATGGCTTCGACGGACCGAGGTTTGATGATCCGATCGCTTTCAGATACTTTTATCCGACTACTACTTACTTCGATCCTCAGCCACCTGCTCCTCTAGCCCATGATGATGCTCAGATGTGATATGGGCTTTCAGTTTAGAGTTTGAGATTATATTTTGCTGGTGATGATCTATGTAGTTGTATTTTGTAGCAGTCCAAACTTTTATAGTTGGACTTTATATAGTAGTTTTAGTAGTCATAAACTCTTTTAGTTATGACTTTATGATTTTAGACTTTAGTTGTATTTCCATTATATTCTAGTTGATGTTATCTGAGTTTTAGTTCATTTACACTGCTACTAGCTCTACTGTGTTATGACTTTTTTTGTGTGGATATTACTCTCTTTTTTCTTGTCTGTGTAAAATTGTTGGCTTTACATATTGCGGGGTAACTACTCATTTTGCGTACATAACAAAGGGGGAGAAGAGCTATACACAAAATCATTAAATTTCAAATTCCATATTTTTGTGACAAATCAAATATATTATTTCAAAGTTACATCTTAGTCATATTTTAGTATTGGCTCAAGTTTGTCAATTATCAAAATGGAGAAGATTGTTGGCCCATTGCCTAAATGGTCACACCTGATTTTGATAATCAACGACAACTTAAGTCGATACAAAAAATATATGATATGCTACAGGGGTTACAGGTTACTTAAATCAATATCAAAGAATGTACTACATCTATATCCTGCATCTACAAAGAGCAATCAAATTATCATCCAAAAGGAATTGCATTGGAATCCATATTGAGTCTTTTTATATTTCCTTCTGTAATTTTTACTTTATTGAGTCTAGAAAATATAAAATATGAGATCGATCGTGATATTACTGGCTTAGGTTTTTCTCGGTCCACAAAATCTAAAAAGCCTACCCAATCCCACAAAATTTCACATATTCATATAACCAAAAACCCTATGCAATTTGCACCCCAAAAATTCCATTCTGTCTAGATAGAATTTTGCTAAAACTTTGACCGAGTTCGGTCCGAGTTCAGACCGATTTCGGCCATAGGATTTTTTGAAATTCTGTTCCCTCCAAATCTGTAGGCAACATTCGTTTGTGAGACCTTAGCATCCGAATTCAGCACGAACTCTGCCCGAGTTCGGTCAGGAAAAATACTATAAATAGAGAAAAATGTTCACATTTCTAATCACTCATTCACTATTCTCTCTATCTCTTCCTAAGTGTTTTTCATCATTCTAAAGCTTCCATATTTTGCCTATACCACTCTTAGCCAAAGCCAGTAACATTCTATTTGATTTAGAGTCTTTGGTTTACAGAGTTGTGAAGAGGTCGCAAGTCAGAAACCATCTAAGTTTTCGTACTCAAGTTTGTTGGAGTTGTTCGTACACTCATCACCAAGCACGATATTGTAAAGTCGGTCGTGCACTTGTCGCCAAGTACGGTGTTATAAAGAGACAACTGTTTACGAGAATAAAAGTTCTACCGGAAAACTAGTTTACAAACTAAGAAAAAGAAAGTACAAGTGTTCAATTTGATTTTGGAGAATTACAACGATAGAAATTTGATCTGAAGACGATCACTTTATCCCTTGACGGTGTGATATCGAAGACACGAGCCTATGGAGAATACGGCAGCACCTTGTCAGAAGATTATGATCATTAGTGATGCCTTAAAACTGATTTGGAACTCTATTTATAGAGTTTTGAAATAACTGTCAAGTAGCTATCTTGAGTTGCGCGTACTGCATATGGCATGACATTCACTGATTTGTGCGAACGGTTACTTGAACTGCTAGGGACGCATGGCATTCTGTGAGAGATATGCGCGTGGTCGTAGGCAGTGTAGTATATACATTCTTCGAGATTAGTGGCATGTGTGCCACGTCATTTGACTTCTAGACGAAAATTGACTAAGTGGCGCCTACTTGATAGGTGGCGCCAGGCGCAACATGATAACTGGCGCCCCTTACACAGTATGTCAGTTATGTGATCATTAATTACCTCGCACCAAATGATAACAGGCACGAGCTAGTTGTCACCATTTATTGCAAAGATTGACATGGTCTTCTCGAGTGCCGCGTTGCTCGGGATTCGAAGGAATCTTCTGACGGGTTGTCATTAATCATGACAACTGTTCCAACTTTTTGAGGAAGCTTGCCACGTGGTGCCCGCTCACCCTAATGGTTGTCGCCACCTGAGCCTTCGCACAACCTAATGGCTAGCACCTTTTTGAATCATGGCACCATTTTATGAGTGGCGTATAATCATTTCTGTGCTTCTACAAGACCCCCTTCAAAGTTTTTCAAATTTGAAATATTTCAAAATTTTAAAATACTTTGAATTAGAAGTGATCGGCGTGAATGGCGCGTGACCGTATTGTAACCGACCCCGAGTTTTTTGTAGTAGGTTGCGCCAACTGTTACGGAAGCTTTAGGCTATAAATAGCCGTCAAGAGAGAAAATTTTACTTTTTAGTGGAAAGTTCTTTTCTTCCAAACCCTTTGTCTTCTTCTTCCCGACTTCAATAAATTCTCCGACCACCATCAATGGCACCAAAGAAATCAGCCGCCGACAAAGGCAAGGCGGTCGTCGGGACCTCGTCACATGCATCACTGCTAAGGGTGCCTTAGTATGCGCCACCGTCGGTAAGAGTCGAGAGTGCAAACCCACCACTCGAAGGTGATCGCTGGAGAATGAACTGGAATGATCAGTTTTAGCGCTATCAGCGCAACGTGCCAATGTCGACCATCTCTTTTTAGAGCTCTAGTTAACCCTGCGCACTCTTCAACCAGCGCCACCTCTTTTTAGAGTGTTGGCCAAATCGTATCACACATTTTTTGTTTTTAAAAATTGTGTTGTATGCAAAAAGCAAGCTCGCACAAAAAACATAACTCGCACAATTTGAGCTCGCACAATTTTTAACTCGCACAGTTTGAACTCGCACAATGTTGTATCAATTGCTCAATTTAGAGATTTCTTTGTATAGATTATGTAATCTTTCCTTGAAAATACACTTGTGTCTTCTTTTACAGTTGATCTCAGAGAAGACCCAAATGCTGAGATATTGGCTTCAGCCTATCGAGTACCAGAATATCAAGAGGATTTCTCCCATGTCTCATTTCCTTAATATGATCTTCCCGACTCCAGAAAGGAAATGCTAACGACTCAAGAGGATAACACTTTGTTATGCTTGATAAATGGTGAACCCCTTATAAGTCTGGACCAGGTTCCCTATAAGAAATTAGCTTTCTTGTTTGGTGACGCTATCAAGAAAACGGCTCAGCCCAAATCAAAACGAGAGAGGAGAATTTATCAGAGTGGACATAGATTGATATATCTCAGAGAGATGTCGAGACACTTATCTCTATCTCAAGATGCCTATTCCAGTTATCCTCAATGGATGGCATGGGACTTGACTCCAATCCAACAAGCCAGAGTTGGAAGAATATGCCATAAATTAGGTCCCTAGAATAAGGATATGTTCTACAGTTCTTCGGAGAGATATAGTTCCCACTTGAAAGACTTAAAACCGAGTTGCGTGCCTCCTGAGGATTCATCCTTACTGATTCCCATCAGAATAACTTTTTTAGCGAATATATTTGCTAAGGATGAGGGAAAATATCCAGATCCGAGCATGCGGTTGACAGGCTTGATGAATCAAGAGATGAAACGCTTGAATTGTGTTGCAGGCTGGGCTTTAGATAACTTTAGAGACAAGGTTCTTGAATTGGAACTTTATGATCCAATCTGGACTACTTCTTCTAGAATCTGTCCTAAGCCCAATTTATTTTTGGCCTTGGTAGAACGGTATAACGACAGAACCGGCACTTTCATGGCTTCTCATGGAGATATTGGCTTCGTGCTTCATGAATTACAATATCTTTCTCATCTGCCAATGGGTAAAAACCCGTACGAGGAATATGTACCAATGAATGAGGAGCTGAATGCTTTAGCCAAAGAGAACCCAAAGATGGTAGCCGTCTTCGAAGAGATTTTATGCCACTTTATGATTTGAACCCTCTATTATTAGAGTTTTGCAAAAGGGACATGTTACATGACTAAATGGATGCCGTATTTATTTTTGGGCCACATTTACGAAGAAAAGATAAATGAGAATCAAGCTTGTGAACCTTGTTTTTTCAAACTGCTTGACCGCAGCACTGTCGAGAAGTTGATAGAAAAATCCAAACATGTTGATAATATACTAAATGAAGATTGGCATCCATTTACTGTCGGTGCTCCTATTGAGATTTACCTCAGGCAAGGTAGTAGACCAATGTCTTGAGAAGCTACCTCATCAGGTTTTCTCTCCTTATGGATGTGACGGTTTATGGTTCCCGGAGCTAGTGTCGTTGATAGATTCCACCAAGGCTTACTATTTGTTGTTCTACGTCTAGTATTTGGTTATAAGAAGGATATTCTTTCGGCAATGACTTGCCGACTAAACACAGCTCTGCGTTCTTTTGTAGACAACATGATGAATGATCTGAGTACTCGAGATGCCTTCCCTCGTACTGAGATGTCATATATTTATCTGTTCGAGTGGCTTCTGTTGCATCATCCAAGTCTGATAGATCTGACTTTGGGTTCCTTAGGAGGAGACTTCATCAGGCGTTACGCCACCACTCAATTGAACATAAATAGCCTTTCAGAGTTTAGAAGGGCTTTGAACATGAGTTCCGAATGGAGAATCTACTGTGTCCCTCCTCCTCTGGGATACGAAAATCTTCCAGCTCAACTCATGGACTTGGAACCTATGGCCCTCCGTCTAACTCCACCTACTTTTACGTGGCTAAAGATGATCCGTCCCTCCCACCTAGTACATCGGTTCGAAGGTGAATGCTATCTGGAGCCATATTTACCAAGTTGATTCATTCGACAGTTCGGCTATGATCAGATGCATGTTGGCAATGCCCCCATCTGCTTAAAAGCCAAGGGTTATTTGATAAATGGCATCAGAGTGTGGAGGTACTACTGTACAAGGGGTACCAAGGCTATATTCACAATGCCCTATGCCGCCCTCGCAGCAGGTTCGCGTATGTTGTATAGATACTCAAATTTTTATACTTCAGCCAATATTTTCTTCGAAGGTTTCAACTTAGCTGATAGTTTTGTAAGTGCTAAACGGGCAAGAACGGGGACCAACACTATGCAAGAATTCAGAGATGCGGAGGATTATGATACTGCTGAAGAGCCCTTAGAGGCACTCTTATTGGCCTTCTCGATGAAGTGAATGATCTACTGAATATCTTACTTAAGAAGCGGAAGAAGAAGTCTTCCGTAAAGGGGCCTGGTGAAAGATAGAAGACGGGAGAATCATCTACTCAATCATACCCAGATAAACTCCCTTCCCCTCCTAAGGCTCGAGGGAGGAAGAAGAAAACAACAGTAGTTCTTGCTGAGTAGCCTGCTATTAGGACGACAAGGTCCCAAACAAGGCAAATGAGCATGGGACTCTCTTCTGGAAGAGGAGAGGTAACTCATTCTTCGATTGCAAAAGACAGTAGAGTTATCGATAAAGAGACTAGTAGGGGGCCGATTGTACAAGGTGGTCATATTGAAACTGAAGAATCACCTCTGATACCTCTTCAATGCAAGACAAGAAAATTATTGGTGACTCGAGTGGTGCAACAAGAAACTGCAGCTTCACCAATTCCTTCAATGCCGGAGGAGCTTTCAAGTCAACCAGATCCGTCGCTGCTATCAGAGGATCTACTACCTTCGTAAAGTAATATTTGTACTCTTTTAGTGTGATCATAATTTAGTAAAATATTGATGTTGACCTTTTTTCATTAATCAATATTCCAGCTCCAGTCTTCACAGCTAATACTTCTCTAGTTCCTCCCTCAGAGCCAGCGGCTGTGAAGATCGCCATTCGTATGACTGTACTAGCTATAGCAGGAGTGATGCTACCATCCCCAACTATCGAGGTTCTAGAGACCATAATTCTTGAAGAGGTATTGCCTTCAGCCGAATTGATTCCCAATTGCAGCTCCTTTTGCAGTCCAGACTCCAACCCTCTCTAGGGAAGATTAAGAAATGATAGAGGCTCTTGATGGTTGTGATCTCGATGATGATTTGATCGAAGAAGACCCTACATATGCCACTTTTGATCTCGATAAAGCTAGAGTTAATCAAGATCCCATAAAGGTCTTAAATGATCAAGACTTAATGGCCAAAAAGGGCCACACCACAGGTGAGGGTGAAGAGCACCCTGCTGATAATGAAGGGCATCAACGCCCAAAAGATGGTAATTATAGTCACATTGATCCACAAGGTGATGAGAACTCAAATATTGATATTGATGGCGATGAAAGCCCAGGTGATGAAAATAATAATGAAGACCTTGATGATAACAAAGAAGATGATAAAAATCAGGCTAAAAACCTTAAAAATGTTAGGATTGATAAGAATTCCAAACCTAATGCTAAGGGGATTCAGACCCCGATTGAACATATTTTTGAGACATGGGGAACAGAAGTGGCAGCCCAATTGTTCAAGCAGAATCAGGGGCTGGAAGCAGCCGTTTTCGGTCAGGAGGCTCAGAAGTTGTAAGTAGTCAGGTGGCCGTGTCCGAGAATACCATGACGAGGTTTCTCACAGATCGAGATCTACCTCGTGATACCCCATATGTGCCGTCGGGCTCAGGTAAATTGTTGAATTGTATTCTTCATTGCTTCTTTGATATTATTTGATATGATATCACGATTATGCTTTTTTAATTACAGGGGGTCCTGTAGGGACTATTTTGCAGCCCTGTCACACCCCGCTCCCGTAGGAGCGATCGTCCTCGCTAAGGCGTGATGCCGCACGAGCCTAGATTGTGCTCGTGCAAGGCAATTTCATAACGGCCGATTCACAGCGGCTGCGACGGGGTCGTCGGACAGAAGTCCCAAGCAAAAATATTGAACATACAGCAGAAATTTAGAAGCAAAACACAAGTTATTCAAAAGTGCTCTTTATTGATATTGAACAATAAGATTATAATGGGGCACAAGGCCATGATTACAAGTCCCTCAAGCTCACTTTTCTTTCATTTTATAAGTCACTCTGCTATCTCTCATCTTTCGATACAATGCTTGAGCCAGCGGATGCTTCGGAAGGCAATGTCCATATATTATGTCCCGTATAAGTCTTGACTCCATGCGGCCGCACGCTTCGAATTGCCAAGGAACTTCGTGCCTCGACGCATCCAAGCGAGCTCCGTACCACGAGTTTCTACCTGTGCCTGCACATAAAAACTGTGTGGGGGTTAATACTCAACTGTACTGTTGGAGTGAGCTCCTCGCCCACCCATAAAAAATCGACACGTTCATTTACTGTGTGCAGCTTAATACCTTTTTGATTGTCTTTCCAGTCTTTCCTTAGGAACAATTTTAGAACAAAGACGTCTTGGGCTATACTTGGCAACGCAATGACAGGGTCGTGCTATACTCTATTCACGACTTCAATATATTCGAGGCAGTACCTCGCCGAGGATCAACCAGACTTAACCAACTTGTCTTACGGCCCTTTCTGACTTAGCTCGAGATGATGCCACATTCATGCCGAAGCACGTGCCCTTGCTATAGCCAACTCTTAGGCTCCAAAATGGTGTTACAACCGAGCACACCCTAACCCGTGCCGATTCAAGGTTAGCATTTGCTACACTTACGCCTTGCTTACCCAATATGTAACTTGTAAGTACTCGACGCAATCCAAAGACATACACACAGATAGTCGCTTTTATGCCGATACATCTATATGAGTGGTCACCAGCATTGTCAAGCTATCCTGGATCTTTGCATACGGTGACCATCCGTGTGGCAAGGTATGAGCTTCCACCGAATGACCTGCAGCCTATATTGTAACGGTTCACTTCAATCGAGTCATACCATTGATGAAGGTCGTACAATATCTGCAATTCCTCCTAGGTCGACACGAACCCGGTGCCCCAGGATCGTTCGAGGAATTTACCCTTAAACGCAAGTTGTCCAATGACCATGCAAGACTCAACTCGATCTACCAAGTCCTTTCTTAATCATGACTATGCTTTCTTATCGAGACTTCCAAGTAGCAGGACCAATCTCGTGTATTTCCTTATCGAGACTCCCAAGTAGCAGGACCGATCTCGTGCACTTCCTTATCGAGGCTCCCAAGTAGCGGGACCGATCTCACATGAACTTCCTTATCGAGACTCCCAAGTAGCAGGACCGATCTCATGACCTTCCTTATCGAGACTCCCAAGTAGCGGGACCGATCTCGCGTGTTTCCTTTGTCCGTGACATGCTTTTCTAAACCAACCGTGGCTCGTGCCTTAGACAGACCTTGTTCTATAGGCGACGCTATCGCTCCAGTGACATACTTATATGACGAGCCTTGTTCTCCTGGGTCTACGTGACTTGGCAACCACAGAAAGAGCAGGACAGTACTAGAAATTGCTTTAATACACCAACATAATATTGTCTAACTTATTCGGGCAATGACTTGACGAGCAAAAGCTACGCCAAACTTTGTATCGAGAGAACGTGTCGTGCACGCGATCGACTTGAACAACCAAGCTCTTTGGGTGCCTAGACTTAAGCCCCAAGCCATGCAATATGACTTAAACCATGGAACATATAAAGGCTATGCCAAGCCTTGGACGACGAGACTGTGCATGCTTTATCAAGCATTCACGCGGGCGACGCCTATGACTTAGGCTAATTCGAGCATTGTGGCAACTTAGCAACTTAGGCCAACTTCCTTCTCCCAACTCACATGACGAAGGATCGAGTGTCATTTTAAAATCACGCTGAGCAAACTTCTAAGTAGACCGTGGGACCTTTTTCCATGTTCTAACACATTTCGACCCGTCGAGATTATTCTCTTAGCTATGTGGATGCGTCTCTTTTATTATTAAGCCTAACTTGTGTAAGTTAAAAACATGTAATTTATTATGTGAAGGCTAAGATGAGGCAAGTTCACCGAAACTACCCCACCTAAGCGAGGAGTCACCTCGACCGAGCGAGTCTTCGAGCAGCCATTGCGAGGCTAAGACCGAACGCCGTCGGCATTTCGATTCCTCCGATTGACTGAGCGGGACGGGGCACAACATCATACACCACTCAAAAAAAGTTTTGTCCTCGAAACTAACTGAGTACTTACTTAGTACCACTTTGATCGAAGAACTCTCATATACACTTTGCCTATGCGTTTCTTCAATCCGAGCCACGCTCGCACTACTATCAATCTTTCCTTTAACACGATTTCAAAATCCTGGACACTTTTCTATTCCTCAAGTCTTACTTGAATTCAACGTATCACTTGGTTGGATCATGCACGTATTCCAGTCGTCCCCAAAATATATATATATTTCAGCCAAGTCGCATGATAGAGAATTTATCATTCTCACTTGAGTCGTATCGTACACATATTCAGGCATCCCTAAAATATTTGCATATCAGCCGAATCTCATGAGGGGTATTCCTATATTCTTGATTCACTCTATCCATCTATACCAATCCTCAAGATCAATCTTTCGATTGCTAACTCTTGAAACAGAGGCGTCTCGCCTAATCGCTAGGCCGTTTCTCAAGGCTAAAGTCAATGTCAGGATTGGAATCATAGTTCCCCAACAATAATGCCAACACTGACCCCAATCCTAGGGTCAAACCAAGGTCGTTAATACGGGATTTTCTACCCAAGCTCGCATCACTCAGATTTCTAAACATAGAGCATGATCACCTAGTTCGCATCAAGGCATTCGTTGTGCAGATTCTAATCCGTTTAATTCACCAATTTGAATAGTTTATTCCTTCCAACATGTCAACATAATTCACATATCCATTCTAACCAATTCATGTATTCGATCACAAGGTTGTCTAGTACAACAATTTGTCATGCCCCAATCTCACGCAAGTTCGATTATCTACGTTGGACATGAATCACCATGCCACGTTCTCGTTTGATAATCGTCCTTTTTAGAGCGTAACTCATGCTTGAGTCTAGACTAATTAATTCTCGATACACGGATTGGACCTACTCAATCATCAGTTCAATCGTCAAGCACACTGAGTCATTCTCGAGCCCACCTTCGCATCAAACCACAAGTCGGTGCAATCAAATTGCCACGCCATGCAAGTTCGATTACCCCAGCTGTATGAATCATCATACCAGCGCTCACGTGGAGTGATCACCCTAATACGGTATGATGCATGTACGAAGCTGGAGTTGCGCTCACATAAGACAAGAAGGTCGACGTTGGGGTTATCGTCGAAGCAATCCAACCATTTTATTTTCATCCGAGCCATGATCCCAGTTCGATAGTCTGTTCGTCATTCGTTCAACTAGAAAATCCTCGAGCCAAGCCTATCTTTTCTTCGACATATTTCAATATAAGTATAGCATCCATCGAAATAAAAATATTTTACAAGATCATCGTTCCTCGAATCAGAGTACCCCCGAGTTATCGCACATCGATCTTTGATACGCCTCAATACCATCGATGATGTACGTAACCTGACGATCTTACTTTGTAACGAACTTCGAGTCGTACGACTGATACTATTGTCCGAATTGGATATACCACAATTCTATTCGACCAAATCTGAAACCATAAGTGCGATGCTCTAGTTTCCTCGATCAAGACATTCATTTTTATTCATCGTTCTGAATCCTGATTCAATATCGTTTCCTAACTCGCGTTGCCCATTGACAAGTTATCCGAACGATATCTCGCTTAGGACATTCGAAGTCACGACCAACTAAGCGTGACACATTTTAAGGCTTTGTGCGATCGCATCGCCTCACCGACATACTTGTTGTCACCCCTAATCCTTAATTTCGCTCGAATGATTTCCAAGACGGACCATACACCACTCAGGATTTGAGCCATCCGATTTAGTCCACAGTTATGTTCATATTATTCGCTAATACATCTTTCAGACTCGTTCAACGAAACTCTAGCGTAATCGCTCACGTCGTCTTGATAGTCTAAGTCGCATAGTCTCGACGTACTAAGTCGTTCACACTATTCCTCAAAATCAAAACCAATTTCCATGTATGCTAATCGTTAGTTCGATAGAGTCTCTATCGATATACACTCTAAGTATATCTCCGTCTCTGACTGAGCGATCCTTAATATCGCTCGCAATTCGTTTGCACCATAAAGTCTTAGGTGCGCGACACGCGGCACAACTTAGCCAAAAGGCTGTGTGTATAGCTATCCCGTACAGACTATATTCTGATTTTGCACGCTCACTTGCTAAAGTCGACATAGGACTATTTAGGCATGCACGCGACTTGCTAACTTTAGCATGTGTTTTCTATCAACTCAAGTTTGACACCGTTCAGCACAAAGGCCATCGCCTACCGATGCGTTCGATTGAACACTTGTAGGAGTTTTTGAAAATATTTAGACTTATTGTATGGACATGTCATGGGACATTGAGAGAGAGTGCACACTTCTTTATCAATGACGAGCTTTCAAAACTGAAAGATTTGACTTGAAGTCCAAGGACGTGAAGCCGTGCTCTAATACACTATGTCACGCCCCGCTCCCGTAGGAGCGATCATCCTCGCTAAGGCGTGATGCCGCACGAGCCTAGATTGAGCTCGTGCAAGATAATTTCATAACGGTAGCTTCACAACGACTGCGATGGGATCATCGCACAAAAGTCCCAAGCAGAAATATTGAACATGCAGCAAAAATTTTGAAGCAAAACACAAGTTATTCAAAAGTGCTCTTTATTGATATTGAACAATAAGATTACAATGGGGAGCAAGGCCATGATTACTTGTCCCTCAAGCTCACTTTTCTCTTATTTTACAAGTCACTCTGCTCTCCCTCATTTTTCGATACAATGCTTGAGCCAGCGGATGCTTCGGAAGGCAATGTCCATACATTATGTCCCGCATAAGTCTTAGCTCCACGCGACCGCATGCTTCGAATCGCCAAGGAACTCCGTGCCTCGACGCATCCAAGCGAGCTCCGCGCCACGAGCTTCTACCTGTGTCTGCACATGAAAACTGTGTGGGTGTCAATACTCAACTGTACTGTGGAGTGAGCTCCTCGCCCACCCATACAAAACCGACACGTTCATTTACTTTGTGCAGCTTAATCCCTTTTTGATTGTCTTTCTAGTCTTGCCTTAGTGTAAACCCCCTAAAATTTTACCATATATTTTTATTTTATTATGTTGGTGTTTTGTACGTCGAGTGCGAATACGTATGTACAAGATATTTTTGTTACATAAAATGTTTTATTATAGGTTTCGTAATATAAAAATAAATTGTTTTGTTTTCGAAATACGTATAGAGTAAATATTTTGTATATGAATATTTTTCCCACAAAAATGTAGTTAAATATTTTATTTAATTTTGTTATTTAATAAAAAAATATTTTAAATAGTTAAATATTTATTTTGATTTTCAAAATTATTTATTATTACTTTTAGAAAAGATGTTTTAAATTTATTATGGTAATTTAAACCTTGATTTGATTTTATTGATTTGATTTAAATAGTTTAATTTAAAGATGTGACTTATCTATATTTAGTTTGGATTTGGATTTACCTAGATTTGAATTAGATTTAGATTTTATTGAGTTAGTTTCAATTCGATTTAAATTAAAAGTAAGATTATCTAAAGGAGTTTTAAATTTTCCTAATACTTATCTAAAATAGGGTTTTCACCTCCTATATAAGGAGAGTCTCATTATTCTCTTTTCTCTATGAATTCCACAAGCCAAAACTTCCACCACATATGTGCATTGTGTCTGTGTCTACCGTCTTATTCCATACTTTATACATGTACAATAATCCTCGAGTCGGACACACCCCCGACACAATCAGATCCCTAACCTAACCCTATTCTAAACCCCCGTACAGCCTACATCATCCCCGGCCACAATAACCTCGTCACCACCATCACCTCCGCTCTTCCAACAACTCCTCCGTACATCAACACCTCCATTATTGCCGCATACCCCGATGTTGCCTCCCCGTTCCTTCGACTTCACCGATAAACTTCTACCCCGACCACTACCAACATCACCAGTTTCTCACCGTTGCCAGACCCTTGCCCCCGTTTCGACCAAACCCAACGCCATCACCAGCAATACAATCACTAATTTCTACCGCCACCACCAAGACCACCGTCGTTGTTTCCCTACCACCTACCATCGATTGATACCACCAGCGCTGCCACAACCGTTATCATCATCATCCATCACCACTACCCACCGCCGTGGGCAGTGCGGCGACCACCGTAGTCCATCTTCGCTGCCAAGGCGACAAAACCAAAACCGCATTTGTGTCCAACAGAAGCACACGTCGACATCCACAAATATACTACACCAGAAGAAAAACCCCCAAATCACCGATCCCCGTGCTTCCCAGTCGGCCGTGGCAGTCGCACGACCCCGGACCGAGCATTGCCCCTGTGCACACTCCTCCACTGGGCTGTCGTAGCCGTGCAGCCACGAGTGCCACTAGCCCACGCCGTGGCCTCACGGTGACCATCGCCTCCGTGCGTCGATGATGCGTGACTGCGTTGTCGAACTCCTTCCCCAACGCCGCTCTCCACCGCCCAGCGGAGCCGCCGCACTCCAGCTCTTCCACGTGGTCGCGCGGTACCTCCGTGAGGCCGCCGCACCAGCGCCCGACTAGTGATGCCGCGAGCCATCCCTCCGCTCTCTCTCTCGATCTTTCCCGTCATAAGCTCATTCTCCTCGTCTCCCTTCTCTCCATTCTCCTCCCTCCCCGCTCTCACTTTCGAGAGAGGGAATTCTCCCTACTAATCCCTCTCTCCCCCTTTTTAAAGAATAGCAGCAGTAGTCAGCTGATGCATGTTACTTGGTTTCATTTTTTTCTCTTTTCTTTTTTCTTTCTTCTTTTTATTTTCCAAGATTATTGTAGGAATTGAATTATTTTTATTATTATTATTATTATTAGCATTATCTGTATTACAGTAGTTAGTGTTACTTTTTTTATTACTATTGTTAAGGTTACTAATATCATTACATATTTTTAAATTTTTTACTGTTATCTATTTTTTATATGCATAGTAGATATCCCTAAAATATAGTTACTTCAAAAATATAGTATTTAGTTTTGTTCCTACTTGTAATTCCAAATTTAGGATTAGGATTTTTACCTATATTATAGTACTTTTACTTTTGAAATATATGTTTTACCTAAAATCTTATTAAAAGTGTTAGCCCCAAAATGATTTATAAGGATTTCAAAACATATTTTTATTTTTTAAAAAAAGGTATTGTCCAATAAGATATAAAAATTTTTACTTAGAAATATATCTTTACAAAACTTAGAAATTTAGTCCAAAATGATTTATCAATATTTTTATGTGTTTATCAAATATTATTTCTACTAGTAAATATAGTTTCCAACTATTATAAGTATTTTTTAAATAGTATATATATTGATTATCCAAGTATCCTTGGATTATCCTCCTTACTAATCCTATATTTTCTATCCCCTCGCCAATTCTATACGTCTTTCCTATCGACCCTAGCTAATTTGATTATTTTGAACCCGATGGAAAAGTCTGTGACATCATCAGAGGCCGTCTTGCGTAGTCATAACACCGAAGTCACAAGATGTGCCACATTGATTATCGTACCACATCAGGCGTCAACTAGGCAAGATACCTTGCCACTTGCTATTTATTTATTTTAGCTCATATTTCAGGCATTATTCATTATTTTTATGCAAATAAATTGTGATACATGGCATAACTTGATAGATTCTTACTGTTCAGTTATAATTCCTGCTATGTATTATTTTTCTTACACATTAAACCTAGATTTAAAGGGCCACCTTGTGTGTTGCATTCATTGGCCTTGACACATTGTACCACGAAGTTGTGTGTCGCATATAGAACACGGACATGCGTGATTGGCTGGCCACCAGTACGTACAAGCCGTGCGATAGGATTAACCACTAATAGAATTACATGCTAGTTTGACTTAGCAGTTATAAAGGTTTTGTGTTGTGGATACAACATAGTAGGCATTGGGCGGGAAGGACAATTCCTTAGCGTGTGGGCTATGATGCACTTTTTCTTGTGACCCGGATACTCTGCTGGAGATACGGAGTTGATGACCCATTGATTACTGATGGCCACTGACGTTCTGCGGAACGTTATGCTCTTACTGCTTGAGGCCCCTGGTGCCCCAAGGGAGGACCATGCCGATCCAATTTTAGCCAAGGCCCGTGCGGAGGAAGGATTGTTCTTAACTATTTTTTACTTAGAACAATTAGGCACCCTTATCCGTTAGGTATGATTAATTTTGGTTTGGGTACTTGTATCATACCGTGGTTTGGAACAGTGACTTGTCGTGGACTAGCTTGTCCTTGTTTGGTTGTAGGTGTGGCTCACTATTTCGATGAGAAGGTACTGAACCTTGTTGGGGTCCGAATACCATAGATTCATAGCATGGAAAGATACGTCATCGTGAATTAGTTTACCATCTCATGTCCTTGTTTGGTTGGGGGGATGGTACGCTAGTTCAATGGTGTGTATTGGACCATGTTATAATTCAATTGACTTATTTATTTGAGCAATTTATATTCAGTTATATTGGCATGATATTATGTGTCTTGTTACGTCCCTCTAAGGACCTGGTTATCTCTTCAGGTGTGTGTTCATGTCTTCCGCAGGTATTCTAGCCGAGGTCATGGTCTTCTCCATTTATTCGAAGATGACGTGTCTCAGATCTATCTTGTTATTTTCATCAAATCTTTTATGTATCATGTACTTCTTTCTTTTTATTTGGTTGGTAGTGGATGTGTCTCCAACCAACATATTGTATCAAGACAATCAATTATCATTATATGATATCTTTTATTCATTTATTTTGTGTAAATGAGATTAGTCATGGTTCTACTGCATTTTACAGCTTACGTATATTTATTATACAGCTGGCATATCAACGTTCTTAGTCCTACGTATTTTGGGACTGGGGCGTTACATGTTTTTGTGGTGGCCCTTGCAGGTCAAGATAAATTGTTTGGTTACTTTATCGTACTAAGCAAGCCTGCGTATAGGATTAGAGTCTAGGATCTTATCCACATACTTGACCTATTTTCTCCATTCTATTTTTGAACTACCGCTTGAACTCATTGATTGCATCTTGCTTGATTCCTTCTATCCTTATTCTTATCTTCCCTTCGTGCTTGCTAGGAAGGTGACCCCTACTAAATAGACATGTTTCCTTTGTCCCAAAACACTACTAGTTTAACTCTTATAAGTTGGGTATAATGCTTCACGACCTAATAATCCCTTTGTCCTTTTGACCCATATTAATAAGTTTACTTCGACTCTAGAATTTAGAGGACCCTAACCCATCTAGCCAACAAAGCCAAAGACAAGGTGACACTAGGACGACTATATAGCCTAGTTTGCAAGCTTACTCTGTTATAAAGCGTGTACAATGACATATATTTTATTGGGGGCCTCCACTAACATATTATCTAATCATAACCAGTGCATGATGGTCTGATCAACCAAGTGCACTTTGGTTCGCCCTACCTACGATTTATCTACGCGGATTAAGATATATTTAACAAATATACTTGTCCTTTAGGATCTTACCCGCGTTTGCCTTGACAACCCTCTTTGAATTATTTAAGCGCCTTTGAACCCGTATTTTATTCGGCCTTATCCTCCATGAACTCCTTATTAGTTTCGTCTTTCACCTATTTTAGAAAGACGAACGCTCGTACTTGACATCCCCTTAGTTTTTCCACCACCTATTGCCAAGAATGTTATATTACACAAATGCAGCTAGCCACCGACCAATCGATGGGACTATACCTTCGTCCTAAAATGCTCGTTCTTTTTCTTGGCCCTATATTTACTATCACGACCTTCTAATCACTTAAATTAAGAGTGAATCTAATCGTTCTCTTAATGGTGCCCTCAAACAACCCTTAAGAAACAATATCTTAAAGGTCTCTAATTTATTCTCTCTTGATACTAAACTATTCCTTATTGCAGGTTATCTTGATTAAACTTTAACCCTTGATCATTTTCATTCCTGCATTAATTAGCCATGTCCATGATTATTTTCGTATTTATCTAGATCACAATTTTCTAATGCATGTTTATGTTGAACGTTGTGATTTGATTATTCCTCATCGATATACCCATGTGACCTTTTCACCCCCTACTTATTTTAATTTCAAGGACGAAATTCTTGTAAGTTGGTAGGATGTAAACCCCCTAAAATTTCACCATATTTTTTTATTTTATTATGTTGGTGTTTGTACGTCGAGTGCGAATACGTATGTATAAGTTATTTTTGTTACATAAAATGTTTTATTATAGGATTCGTAATATAAAAATAAATAGTTTTGTTTTCGAAATACATATAGAGTAAATATTTTATATATGAATATTTTTTCCGTAGAAATGTAGTTAAATGTTTTATTTAATTTCGTTATTTAATACAAAGATTTTCAAATAGTTAAATATTTATTTTGATCTTCGAAATTATTTATTATTACTTTTATAAAAGATGTTTTGAGTTTATTATGGTAATTTAAACTTTGATTTGATTTTATTGATTTGATTTAAATAGTTTAATTTAAAGATGTGACTTATCTATATTTAGTTTGGATTTGGATTTACCTAGATTTGAATTAGATTTAGATATTATTGAGTTAGTTTCAATTCGATTTAAATTAAAAGTAAGATTATCTAAAGGAGTTTTATTTTTTCCTAATACATATCCAAATACGGTTTCTACCTCCTATATAAGGAGAGTCTCATTATTCTCTTTTCTCCATGAATTCCATAAGCCAAAACTTCCACCATAGATGTGCATTGTGTCTGTGTCTACCGTCTTATTCCATACTTTAAACATGTACAATAATTTTCGTGTCGGACACACCCACGACACAATCAGATCCCTAACCTAATCCTATTCTAAACCCCCGCACATCCTACATCATCCTCGGCCACAACAACCCCGTTGCCACCATCACCTCCGCTCTTCCAACAACTCTCCCGCACATCAGCGCCTTCATCATTGCCGCAAACTCCAATGCCACCTCACCGTTCCTTCGACTTCACCGATAAACTTCTACCCCGACCACCACCAGCATCACCAGTTTCTCATCGTTGCCAGACCCTTGCCCCCGTTCCGACCAAACTAAACGCCGTCACCAGCAATACAATCACAGATTTCCCACCGCCACCACCAAGACCACCATCGTTGTTTCCCTACCACCTACCATCGATTGATACCACCACCGTTGCAACAACCGTTATCATCATCATCCCTCACCACCACCCACCGCCATGGGCAGCACGACGACCATCGTAGTCCACCTTCGCTGCCAAGGCGATAAAACCAAAACCGTATCTGTGTCCTATAGTAGAACACGTCGACACCCACAAATATACAACACTAGAAGGAAAAAAAAGGAAAACCCCCAAATCACCTATCTCCGTACTTCCCAGTCGGCCGCGACAGTCGTACGACCCCGGACCGAGTGCTGCCCCTGTGTACACTCCTCCACTGGGCTGTCGTAGTCGTGCAGCCACGAGTGCCACCAGCCCACGCCGTGGCCTCACGGTGACCATCGCCTCCGTGCGTCGATGATGCGTGACTGCCGTCAGACTCCTTTCCCAGCGCTGCTCTCCACTGCCCAGCGGAGCCGCCGCATTCTAGCTCTTCCACGTGGTCGTACGATACCTCCGCGATGCCGCCACGCCAGCGCCCGACTGGTGTCGCCGCGAGCCATCCCTCCGCTCTCTCTCTCTCGATCTTTCCCCTCACCAGCTCATTCTCCTCGTCTTCCTTCTCTCTCTTCTTCTACCTCTACGCTCTCACTTTCAAGTGAGGGAATTCTCCCTACTAATCCCTCTATCCCCCTTTTCTAAAGAATGACAGCAGTAGTCAGCTGCTGCATGTTACTTGGTTTTATTTTTTTTGGTTTTATTTTTTTCTCTTTTTTTTCTTCTTTTTATTTTCCAAGATTATTGTAGGAATTGAATTATTATTATTATTATTATTATTATTATTATTATTAGCATCATCTGTATTACGGTAGTTAGTGTTAATTTTTGTTATTACTATTGTTAAGGTTACTAATATCATTACATCTTTTTAAATTTTTTATTGTTATCTATTTTGATATGCATAGTAGATATCCCTAAAATATAGTTACTTCAAAAAATAGTATTTAGTTTTGTTCCTACTTGTAGTTCCAAATTTAGGATTAGGATTTTTACATATATTATAGTACTTTTACTTTTTGAAATATATGTTTTACCTAAAATCTTATTAAAAGTGTTAGCCCCAAAATGATTTATAAGGATTTCAAAACATATTTTTATTTTCAAAAAAGGGTATTGTCTAATGAGATATAATTTTTTTTACTTAGAAATATATCTTTATAAAACTTAAAAATCTAGTCTAAAATGATTTATCAATATATTTATGTTTTTATCAAATATTATTTCTACTAGTAAATATGGTTTCCGACTATTATAAGTATTTTTTAAATAGTATATATATTGATTATCCAAATATCCTTGGATTATCCTCCTTACTAATCCCATATTTTCTATCCCCTCGTTAATTCTATACGTCATTCCTATTGACCCTAGCTAATTTGATTATTTTGAACCCGATGAAAAAGTCTGTGACATCATCAGAGGCCGTCTTGCGTAGTCATAACTCCGAAGTCACAAGCTGTGCCACCATGATTATCGCACCATATCAGGCATCAACCAGGCAAGACACCTTGTCACTTGCTGTTTATTTATTTTAGCTCATATTTTATGCATTATTTATTATTTTTATGCAAACTGTGACACATGGCATAACTTGATAGATTCTTACTGTTCAGTTATAATTCGTGCCATGTATTATTTTTTTTACACATTAAACCAAGATTTAAAGGACCACCTTGTGTATTGCATTCATTGGCCTTGACATATTGTACCATGAAGTTGTGTGTCGCATGTAGAACACGGACATGCGTGATTGGCTGGCCACCAGTAAGTATAAGCCGTGCGATAGGATTAACCGCTAATAGAATTGCATGCTAGTTTGACTTAGCGGTTATAGAGGTTTTGTGTTGTGGATACAACGTAGTTGGCATTGGGCGGGGAGGATAATTCCTTAGCGTATGGGCTACGATGCACTTTCCCTTGTCATCCGGATGCTCCGCTGGAGATACGGGGTTGATGACCCATTGATTACTGACGGCCACTGACGTTCTGCGGAATGTTATGCTCTTACTGCTTGAGGCCCCTGGTGCCCTAAGGGGGGACCATGCCAATCCCATTTTAGCCAGGGCCCATGCATAGGAAGGATTGTTCTTAACTATATTTCACTTAGAACGGCTAGGCACCCTTATCTGTTAGGTACGAGTACTTTTGGATTGGGTACTTGTATCTAACCGTGGCTTGGAACAGTGACTCGTCGCGGACTAGTTTGCCACATCTTGTCCTTATTTGGTTGTAGGCGTGGCTCACTATTTTGATGAGAAGGTACTGAACCTTGTTGGGGTCCGAATACCATATTAGATTCATAGCATGGAAAATACGTCATCGTGAAATAGTTTACCATCTCCTGTCCTTGTTTGGTTTGGGGGATGGTACGCTAGTTCAATGGTGTGTATTAGACCATGTTATAATTCAATTGACTTATTTATTTGAGCAATTTATGTTCAGTTATATTGGCATGATATTATGTGTCTTGTTACGTCCCTCTAAGGACCTGGTTATCTCTTCAGGTGTGTGTTCATGTCTTCCGCAGGTATTCTAGCCGAGGTCATGGTCTTCCCTATTTATTCGAAGATGACGTATCTTGGATCTATCTTACTGTTTTTGTCAAATATTTTATATATGATGTACTTCTTTCCTTTTATTTGGTTGGTAGTGGATGTGTCTTCACCCAACATATTGTATAAAGACAATTCATTATCATTATATGATATCTTTTATTCATTTATTTTGTGTGGATGAGATTAGTCATGGTTATACTACATTTTACAGCTTATGTATATTTATTATACGGTTGGCATGTCTACGTTCCTAGTCCTACGTATTTTGGGACTAGGGCGTTACACTTAGGATCAATTTTAGGACAAAGACGTCTTAGCCTATACTTGGCAACGCAACGACAGGGTCGTGTTATACTCTATTCGCGACTTTAATATATTCGAGGTAGTGCCTCGCCGAGGATCAACCAGACTTAACCAACTTGCCTTACGGCCCTTCCTGACTTAACTCGAGATAATGCCGCATTCATGCCGAAGCACGTGTCCTTGCTATAGCCAACTCTTAGGCTCCAGAATTACCGTGCGCACCCTAACCCATGCCGATTCAAGGTTAGTACTTGCTACACTTACGCCTTTCTTACCCAACACGTAACTTGGTAGTACTTGACGCAATCCAAAGGCATACACGCGGGTAGCTGCTCTTATGCCGACACATCTATATGAGTGGTTACTAGCAATGTCAAGCTATCCTCGATCTTTGCATACGGTGACCATCCGCATGGCGAGGTACGAGCTCCCACCGAATGACCCGCAGCCTATATTGTAACGGTTTACTTCAATCGAGTCGTACCATCGATGAAGGCCGTACAACATCTGCAATTCCTCCTAGGCCGATACGATCCCGGCGCCCCGGGATCGTTCGAGGAATTTACCCTTGTGTGCATGTTTTCCAATGATCATGCAAGACTCAACTCGATCAACCAAGTCATTTCTTAATCATGACCATGCTTTCTTATCGAGACTCCCAAGTAGCAGGACCGATCTCATGTATTTCCTTATCGAGGCTCCTAAGTAGGGGGACCGATCTCGTGCACTTCCTATCGAGACTCCCAAGTTACAAGACCGATCTCACGTGACCTTCCTTATCGAGACTCCCAAGTAGCGTGACCGATCTCGTGACCTTCCTTATCGAGACTCCCAAGTAGCGGGACCGATCTCGCATGTTTCCTTTGTCCGTGGCATGCTTTTCTAAACCAACTATGGCTCGTGCCTTAGACAGACCTTGTTCTCTAGGCAACGCTATCGCTCTAGTCACATACTTATATGACGAGCCTTGTTCTCGTGGGACTATATGACTTGGCAACCGCAGAAAGAGCGGGACAGTGCTAAAAATGGCTTTGATAGACCAACATAACTTTTTCTAACTTGTTCGGGCATGACTTGACGAGCAAAGGCTATGCCAAACTTCGCATCGAGAGAACGTGACGTGCACGCGGTCGACCTGAACAACCAACCTCTTTGGGTGCCTAGACTTAATCCACATGCCGTGCAATATAACTTAAACCATGGGACATGCGAAGGCTATGCCAAGCCATGGACGACGGGACCATACATGCTTTATCAAGCATTCACGCGGGCGACGCCTATGACTTAGGCTAATTTGAGCATTGTGGCAACTTACCAACTTAGGCCAAATTCCTTCTCCCAAGCCACGGGACGAAGGATCGAGTGTCGTTTTTAAAGCACGCTGAGCAAACTTCTAAGCAGACCGTGGGACCTTTTTCCATGTTCTAACACATTCTGACCCGTCGGTATTATTCTCATAGCTATGTAGATGCGTCTCTTTTATTATTAAGCCTAACTTGTGCAAGTTGAAAACATGTGATTTATCATGTGAAGGCTAAGATGAGGCAAGTTCACCGAAACTACCCTACCTAAGCGAGGAGTCGCCTCGACCGAGCGAGTCTTCGATCAGCCGTTGCGAGGCTAAGTCCGAACACCATCGACATTTCGATTCGTCTGATTGACTGAGCGGGACGGGGCACTATAAGCCTCGTTGACTTCTACGGTTTTCAGTCTTAGCTCAACAATGTCTCACCCGGACATGGGAACGATCGAAGGGAGTTCTTCACAGATGACTGCACCAAAATCCACCGGTGCATAATCTATGATTCCCCCCTCCTCTACAGAAATGGAAGTCCTCGCTGAAGTAGAGACTCCTGGTCTTTTGGCAATGAATAACAGCCTCATCGAAACATATACAAATGCCTTTTATACTTCTTTGGGCACTCTTGTATAAATGGCAATGGAGAGAGGTCGGCCTTTCAACTTACTGAAGAGAACTGCTCATTTTTCGATTGAAGCCATACGTAATATTGGCGACCTGGAAAGAGCCGGCTTCTTGGAGAATATCTTGAATGATCTCGAAGATCCTATAAAATCTTATCAAGACTTGACGAGAGGCAACATCCAGAGGCTAGTAGATGCTGAGTGGGAAGCCCTTGATCTTGAATATGCAGAACGATGAGCTGCCTTAGATAGCTCTGTAGTGGCCTTCATATTACAGTCTAGAGAAATGGAGTCAATCATTGCTGAGATTACCTCCTCTATCAGCCTCTACAATATTGAAGCCGAGGAAAAAGAAAAAAGATAGCTGAGAATCAAGTTCATCTTCAAGAGCTAGAACTTAAAATGGCCAAGTTATGGGAGACGATCGCGACAGAAAGGAAACGTGAGAAGAAATGTTTGAGCTATCTCAAGTTGCCTCAAGTCACTTAGATGATCTAATCAGACAACAAAATGACTTTGTCTATATTCGAGGCACGGAGATAGAACGTCAAGTCACATTATTGCAACCTTTGCAGCTAGAGAACATGAGAGACCTAGCCAGAAAAAAGGGTGATTGACTCCAAGGTAGAGCGAGCTGAAGCTCTGAAGAAGCTAATCATTGATCTTAGCACCCAGCGTTCAAGATGAAGTTATTTTGATGTAATAACTTTCCACTTTGAATATTTTAATGAAGTGTGATTTTTTAATAGCATGATATATTGGATGAGAAATGATGATGTTTTGTGGTTCTATTACTTATTATGTATCTGTTTGAGATACAAGCAATAGATAAGATTAGAAAATATGTTCAGAGGTACAGGACGTGACATATCTATTGAAAACAACAATACTCATTATATCTGTTCTAAGGTAATGTGGACGTGACAGAATATAATTTTGAGATATTATTATTTCTGGGATGACATTATCAGAGGTAATGCAGACATAACAAGTCGTTGATGTAGATAGTAGAATTCAGAGGTAATGTGGATGTGAATTCGTATATCTATTGATTATCCTTGGGCCAACTGGGACTCAAAAATAGGACATCTTTTAAAACAACTGGGTTCTGAAAGACGATGTTTGTGATAATATGATATGATCTGGATAGACTCCACTGGGGATTTTTTTTTTGAGGATTTATTATCTGTGGCTTTATTTATGAAAGAGTAAATAAAAGATAATAACTCGAAGATTTGAGGCATGTACAATATTCAGAAGATGTATTATACACTCTTCAAACGTGGTATTTCTTTAGGAATTTGTTGTTGATAGGCATCATAGCGACTCGGCCGTCCATCCCGGTCAGTTGATAAGCTCCGTTTGAGAAAATTTTGCTTACAACGTAGGGACCTTCCCACTTTGGTTCAAACTTGCCCTTGCTCATGTATGTCATATTCATAGGATGTTTGACAGTAAGGACCAGTTCACCTTTTTGAAATGCTCGTACTCTGACTTTACGGTTGAAGACTTTTGAGATATGGGCTTGATATTGCTCGATATGCTGTTGAGCTAATAGCCGCTTCTCGTCAAGTGCTTCAAGCTTCTGAAGTCAAAGTCGATCATTATTTTCTGTTGTGAGTTCATTGGCAATTGCAATCCTTCGTGAGGGGATTTGGATTTCCAACGGCAGGACAGCTTCACATCCGTACACCAAAGAGAATGGTGTACAGCCTGTCGGGGTGCGTACAGTAGTACGATAGGCCCATAGACATTCTCCAAGTTTTTTGCTCCAATTACGTTTGTTGGCAGAAACGAACTTCTTGAGAAGCTTGATGATTATTTTGTTGAATGCTTCCGCCAAACTATTAGCTGCAGGATTGTAGGCTGTAGAGGCAACATTGTTGATCCTGTTGTTATCACAGAATTGAGTGAACTTCTGACTGATAAATTGAGGCCCATTATCGTGGATGATTCGCCGAGGGATGCCGAATCCATATATCACATGATGTTTGATGAAGCTGATCACACTACTGGTTTTGACTTCAGCCAAGGGTATAGCTTCTGCCCACTTTAAGAAATAGTCGATTATAGCTAATATAAACCGATGTCCTCTAGATGATGGTGGGTTGATTGGACCAATGACATCCATGCCCCAATCTTCAAAGGACTATGATGTCGCGGTTGGATGCAGGAATTCTGATGCTTGGTGGATGAAGTCTATATGGATTTGACATGCTCGATATTTTCTTGTATATTCAATTGCATCTGATACCATAGTGGGCCAGTCATAACCCATATGTCGGATACGATCCTGTAGCTTAGGACCAGGCTGATGTGCACCACATACACCATCGTGAGCTTCACGTAGTTTTTGTTTTGCTTTATCTTCCGCAAGACAACGTAGGAGCAAACAGTCAAATGTTTGCCGATAGAGTGTTCTGGAGGTGTGATTGTAATAAAACCAAAGTGATCGTCTACGGATTATCGTGGCTTCCTTGGGATCTTCGGGTAAGATGTTATGTACCACGAAGTCGATGAAAGGAGCCCTCCAGTCTTCACTAATGGTACAAACTTCGGTTGAATTGCTGAATTCAATATTCGAGTTATTCTCGATGCAAAATAATTCTCTGTTAGTGATGACGATCATCTGCTGTCTTCTTACTGGAATTACTAATACTGTCGCAAGATTAGCAAGTGCATTAGCCTCTATATTGCAAGCCCGACGTACATGTTCAATGAAGAAGCCTTTGAACGATGTAGCCAGTCTGACTGCTGCTTCATGATATGGAACGAGGTCTTCATGTCGAACTTTATACGTGCCTCTAACCTGATGGACGATCATCTTAGAGTCTCTGTATACTTCAAGATATTTGATATTCAACTGTTTAGCCAATTGGAGACCAATGAGTAGAGCATTATATTCAGCCACATTGTTAGGTCCAATTCTAGACGCACCATCGAAAAATAGATGCCAAGCAAGAATTTTCTCTGAAATCATATTAGATTATAGAGTTTTGTCTGGGATTCGGCATAAAGTTTAGAAGTCTTAGGTACTGGATGAGCAGCTAAGAAGTCAGCTAAAGCTTGACCCTTAACAGACTTTTATGGGATGTAGACCATGTCATATTGTGCTAACAAGATAGCCCATAGCAAGTCTAGAATTGTCACGACCCACACCCACTATGAGGGCACGAAAAAGCAACAACGCCCAGCCTACGCCGCAGTGTCGGCGGTAGAATGTTGTCCTAGGTCACAACATCTAACAATATAAAGCTAAGCAGTTTATACTCCCCGAATGGGGGTGACATAGCAGAATGTAAATTCAATCACATCTAAGGTAGAGCATAATGGAAGATAGATAAAACATAAAATCTAGAAGAGATACCACAGATAGAAGTCTAAGTGTCTAAGATACACAAACCCAGAAATACATCTCAAAGCTCAAATATAGTAATCCATAACAACTCAAGACAACTGAAACAAGCTATAAGCAAAACCCTAGCTATCTATACAACCTCTACTGTGTCTCCTCTAGGCTAGCAGGCAACCTCCAGGCTATCTGTAAAATTTATCAACAGGTCCAGTCAGGACAGGAGCGAGCACAGTACATCTCAACAGTTCATAGCAGGTTAGAAAATATAATCATGCAGTAAAGTAAGATATAGATACTGAAGAAAATGCAGTAAGTAAACAGAAAGAGTGAACTATAATAGAAATACCTACTATAAGTAAAGAACTAACAGTGCCTAGTGAGTCAGAGTATAATATAGACATGTAAACGACATAGGAGATTCTGATGCTACACTATGGAAAGATTCTGATGCTACACTACTTGGATAGTATTCACATGTCTATTTCTACTCCCCCGTACCCCCAATCAGTACACAAAGATCCAACCAGGTTATGTTATGATTCCATGTAACAGCCCCCAAAGGGTGGTACATAGTAGTCCCATAAATGGGGATTCTAGGAGATTTTAGGATACCCAGTAAATGGGATAAGGATTCCAGAAGACTCTGTGATATGAGAGTACATATCACAAGTGATCAAAGAACCAACGAAGCATAGTGATACGCCATGTAAGTGAAACACACAGAACATAGAGTACCCGATGCTCCCTGAAAGGATAATATCTCAAGAAGGGATCCATATAGTATTAATCCGTGTTACCAACGTGACAGTATCAAGTAAAGTAATTTAATGTAGGAAAATAATTCTAAGCATGATATGAAATGATTAGAGAATGTACTCGCCTGGTATCCTGAATGTCCGAAGAGAATATACTGTCCGAGGAGTGGTATCTGTCTCCTATAGAACAGTACAAGTCACAACAAGTCTAAAATAAGGAAATAGAGTGCTACAATGCATCTACATGAAGTTTGGGGTCAATCTAGGCTAAAGTCAACCTTTGGTCAACTCTAGTCAACTAGACTAGTCAAACTAGGTCAACTAGGTCAAACCTAAACCAAACAAGTCTATACTAGTCTAACTAGTCTATTCTAGGCCTAATCAAGACTAAACATGTCTAACTAAACTCTCACTAGGCAAACAGACACACCATAGGCTAAGAGCCCTAGGCTATAGGCTATAGGCTATATCATGCCTAAGCCAAACCACAAACACATATACACACAACAATATATATATATCTAATATATTATAGAACACTCATAACATATAGGCTACCTATATGTACATCCCACATATATATATATATATATATATATATATATATATATATATATATATAAAATATATATATATATATATATATATATATATATATATGCATCACTATTCACATATTCATATACATAGATATATATAGGAAAGCTATATATATAGGCACATACATATATATAGAGAGAGAAAGAGAGGTAAAAGAGTAAGTGAGTATGTGTGTGTTTAGCATGTGTGTGAAAGGATATGTGTTAATGTTCTAAAATTTAGTGATAGGTAGGTGTATGTGACATGGGATACATGATGTCAAAGGGTTTATGAATGCACGTGTGTAAAAGATTATAGGTTAACTCAGTTTATAGAAAAACATACATACATACTTACCTTGTATACATGCATACATACATATCATGTATATTACATTTATATGATACGTACATGTATACTTGTATTATATTATACTTACATTCATGCATATTAGATATTTGTATTTATATTAACATATTGCAAACATTCATTTCATTCATGCATCTATGCATTACCTACATGTTTTATACATATGCATACATTGTATACTCATATCATTTCATACATTAACATAGAGACATACAAACATGCACACATCATATATTTTATACCTTGTATTACGTTACATATCATGTTATATATTATCATTCATTCCTTTCATATATTACATTCTATATTACCTATATATATGTATTTCCTTCATTCATTCATGCTTGCATCATATACTCTATATTATCATACATGTTATCATTATATATTGCATTACAATATTTACACATTATGCATTCATATCTATCATTACATATATATCTTGCATTCATATCTAGCATTCATTATATACTTTCATGCATACATTGTATATCATTCTTTCATTCATGCATTGCTTATATGCATTATATTAATTGTATTCCTACATGCTTGCATTCAACCATATATCTACATTAATGTAAAGAGAATATATATCATATATATATATCATTTCATTCATCTAACATATCATGCATTACATACTCTATATTCATTTAATATCCATACTACAAGGCTCATAGGTTACACAAAATGCATATATCGTATAGTCACTCTTCTAATTAAAAGCAATACTGTACTAGTTGGACATTCAATAAATTCTAGGATTAAAGTATGTTATAGCCCTTTGTGTTAGCTTTCCGAAACTTTAAACGGATCGCATTTTCGTGTCCGGAAGCTCCCAGAATCGCGAAAATACTGAAACATGTTCGTCTTTCGTACAGCTGACACTCAAATAATTCTACAAAAAGTTATAGAAAGAATTTGGATTTTTATAATAAATATTTGGAAAGCTAACTTCTATACGGTTCTTTTCAAAAAAACAGAAGATAAATCGGAGTTCTAAGCTAAAAGTTATGACATTTCTAAGTTGCTTTGGTTAATAAAAACGTAGATGAAAATTATGACGGATTTGACAAAAGACATATATAGGCCAAGATACTTGCATACAAACATAGGTATCCAAATGAAACTTATTCTAACCATCCTAAGAAAGATCAATCCACTCTACAACCATTATAAAACTGAATTTAAATATCTATTTAAACTATTATCATACATACATACACATGGGGTGTCCTAATTTGGGATCTATCAAGTAGGACACAAGACACATATCTAAAATCCTCAAGAGAGCTCCAAATGGCCTCAAATTTGAATCTAAATGGGACATATGCTTGAGGATGGATCCTACGGATTCAAAACTAATTTATATGCAAAGAAAATCGATTTAGAGGATGGGTTTTACCTATTGGGAGTATAATCCCACTGAAATCCTTTAGGACACGGCTCCGATACAAAGATCCCTCAAAGTGGACACTCCTCCTTGTACTCCTCTTCCAATCCTTGGTAGCACGCTTCCCTTGGAGAATGGAAATGATTGAGGGAAGGTTTGGTGAAGGAATGATTTGATTTGGAGATCAAATCAATGGGAAGGCTCTCTAAAATTGGGGAAGAACAAAAGGAAAATAAAAGAGGCAAGATTGTAATGAATAAAATGAATCATTCTCTCCTAAAGGTGGCTGCCATAAAGAGTCCCTTAGGGCTAATGGGAAATGTCCTAATTGCCCCTCTCTAGTCTCATATGGTTAAGTCTAGACTAGGTTCAAGTTTGGGGTCAAAATGATCTAGTTTTGAGTCTCTAACTTAACCATTCTAACATGATAAAAATTAGTTTAATTAACTAACTTAATGTTGGGTCTTGTGAGCCATGCTTAACTTAATATTGGGTCCCATCTAGAGTTCAAGCTACCTGGGTCACAATACAAGTCGGAATGAGACGAAACTCAAACCCGGCGAAACAAATCCAATAAAAACAATATTAAAATTATAAAATTTTCCCAAAATATTAAAATATAAAAAATAACCAAAATCATAATACATCAATTTAAATATTATTAAAATAATCTAAAATTCACCAATTAATTAAAATCCTAAATAATTCAAAAGTCACAAAATGACCAAAATACCCTTAGCTTAAAAAGTTGTAAATAGTCATTCTAATCACATGGTTAGGTCCCCATGGTTAGTCTCTAAGCTTAGCAAAACTAGGGATTAACTAGTTAACCATCAAAATCATAATTCAACATTTTAAATAGTTTTAAATTGATTAAAAAAATTACCAAAAATCACAACATGAGTTAAATCTTATTATCGATTAATCAAAATTATAAAAGTTTAAAATTATCCTCATTTAGAAAAGTGGGTGTTACAATCCTACCCCCTTAGAAAAATTTTATCCTCGAAATTAAAATGTTCATACTCCTTCTAGGTCAAACCCCCACAATAAAAGTCTCAGAACTTTAACAAATCATATGATTTAAAAGGACGACATACAGGGTCATGGGATACGGTGGTAGTGAAAGTCTCATCTAGGTATACTAGTTATACTAGACCAAAACAATCATAGGGTATCAAAACTTACAAGCAATCATGGGTGTTAAACTAAAAAAGATACAAAAATAACAAATCATCAAGGCTTTAAGGCATAATCAAAATCAAAATTTAAAGCACAAATGTCGAGCATTAAAATCCAATCACAATATATATATAAAGAGAGAGTGTTAGAAGGGAAAAATCTAGCATTATGTAAAGGTTATATGGTTAGTGTATGTATGGGTGTATGTGGACATGTTTATATGGTTAGATAGTAGGCATATGTGTGTGTGTGAAATATACATGAAAGTGTATAGAAGGATTTGGGTTTCAAAACAATAGCTATCAAGTTACACTACTCATGGCATATTGGTTAAACAATCTACAATGCACAACCCATTTACTCATAACATGCATGGCTAACCATATATATACATGTATCTATATGTATAGAGAGGTAGAAATTTAGTTATGTATCTATATACATTATAACATGTACGCATAAACTATATATATATATATATATATATATATATATATATATATATATATATATATATATATGAACATAACATAGAGAGGAAGGGTTAGGTTTATATGGCAGTGTATACTAAGTTAGGGTGTGTGTGTCCTTGTACAGGGTTTTAGCTTTAGTATTGAAAGGTTAAACCCAGTTTTAGTTCAACATTTACATACAAAATCTGAAAATAAGCTAACATTTAAACTAATGTAATATTAACATAATGCAGTTTCAGATTTTTAGGAATTTGAAACATCACAACTAACTCAATGCTTCCAATACATCCTAACATGATAGAGAAGAAACCCTAACATACTATCCATACATTTAGCTATGCATACAGTTCAATATTACATATTAAATCTGAAATTGAACTAAACATTGGAAATCAATGTGAAATGTTAACATGTATTCAGTTTTAGGATTTGGAGAAATTCAACATCAACTAACCCAATGTTTATCACAACCTAACATGTAAGAGTATAAACCTAACATCATATCCCTACATACAACAATGTACACAGCTCTAAATATTACATTTAAAAAAACAGTAAGTTGAACTAAATATTTGGAATCCAGTATTAAGGGTTAATATGCACACAGTCTTAGATTTGTCAAATTCAAACACAAAACTCAACCAATTCCCTTAAGAGTTAAAACCCTGTATATAACATACGTGTGCAGTGATATAAACAAAACTACTAACATGAAATTTATATTTGAATTACGAATTTAAACTGAAAAAAGCAGAGAACCAGAAATATTAGGGTTTTGACAATTTAAACATCAACACCATATTAATATGTATTTAGATAGGTTGGAATTCAAAGTGTAGCATGCATACGTGTCAGGCAAGTGTCCACTATATATATATATATATATATATATATATATATATATATATATATATATATATATATATATATATATATATTTATATAAATATATATATATATATATAAAATATATATATATATATATATATATATATATATATATATATATATATATATATATATATATATATATTCATATATTCTCATGTCCCAATAAAAAAAATTAATTCTACGTTAAGACTAACATTTAGATTTCTACCAAGATTGCAAGTAGGTGATTGGTGAAATCAAGACAGTTTTATTATTATTATTATTTAATACAAGGATAGTAGCAAGAAGGAAATAACGATAAAATCTGTTCTGCTTATCCGTTTAAAAGAAGGAACTATTTTGAAACCCAGAGCTAAACTATCAAATCCAAGATAATGTCTAGTAAAATTATCGATTCATTGTATTAAGAAGAAATTCATAGTAAGAAGTTACACAAAGTTTATAAAAACAGCTAAAGCTACTCCTTAGTTAAATAATGAGAAACAAAACAAAACAAACAAATAATAATTCTCTTTTTTTTTGAAGGACTGAAACAAAAGTAGAGAAAACATGTTCAAAAATATTTAAGGTACAATCTGATAATCATATGCGTCTTCCTAAAATTATGTTGTCAGAATTCTGCCACGCCAATAAGCATAGCTGCAATAAACGATAGAGTCCATAATAAGGCATACACCCTATAATCATGTTATCTAGAATTATTACCACGCCACCCGGTATGGCTGCAAAAAAATCTAGATTTCATAACTAAGATAAGTATAGCTATATCAGGCTCTACGTCCTTGTCATGCTAGCAAATATGACTGCAATAAATTCTAAATTCCATAATAAAGTAGACTTTTACCTTTCTCACTGTCCTTATCAAGTATGTTATCAGGTTATACCTTAATTCCAAAAAAATGTACATATACATTTAAATACAAACTCAAATTCAACAACTAACATTAAGATTCAAAATTCAACAATAATCCATCAAAAATCATAAAAATACAGACTCAAATTCAACTACTAACATCAAAATTCAAAATTCAACAATAATCCATCAAAATTATATAAATACAGACTCAAATTCAACCACTAACATCAAGATTCAAAAGTCAACAATAATCCATCAAAATCAAGTTCAATAACAGGAAGTAAAGGTAAATCAAATCAGGGGAAAAATAGATTTCAAATCGAAGTTAAAATAAGATTATCAAGGGTCTTCCCAGGAATCTCTCAAGGAGGCCTAACTGTGATTGAGTACCTTCAAAAATATATCCCAATCCTACTGCAGGCTGTAGTGATACTCTAGTTCGAATACCACTACATAAACTCGACCTGTATGGGCCACCACTAAAAACGTGTCACGACCCGCACCCACTATGAGGGTACGAGAACGCAACAACGCCCAGCCTACGCCGTTGTGTCGGCGGTAGAACGCTGTCCTAGGTCACAACATCTAACAATATAAAGCTAAGCAGTTTATACTCCCGAATGGGGGTGACATAGCAGAATGTAAACTCAATCACATCTAAGGTAGAGCATAATGGAAGATAGATAAAACATGAAATCCAGAAGAGATACCGCAGATAGAAGTCTAAGTGTCTAAGATACACAAACCCAGAAATATATCTCAAAGCTCAAATATAGTAATCCATAAATACAACTCAAGACAACTGAAACAAGCTATAAGAAAAACCCTAGCTATCTATACAATCTCTACTGTGTCTCCTCTAGGCTAGCAGGCAACCTCCAGGCTATCTGTAAAATTTATCAACAGGTCCAGTCAGGACAGGAGCGAGCACAGTACATCTCAACAGTTCATAGCAGGTTAGAAAATATAATCATGCAGTAAAGTAAGATATAGATACTGAAAGAAATGCAGTAAGTAAATAGAGAGAGAGTGAAGTGTACTAGAAATATCTACTATAAGTAAAGAACTAACAGTGGCTAGTGAGTCAGAGTATAATATAGATATGTAAACGGCATAGGAGATTCTGATGCTATACTACTTGGATAGTATTCACATGTCTATTTCTACTCCCCCGTACCCCCAATCAGTACACAAAGATCCAACCAGGTTATGTTATGATTCCATGTAATAGCCCCCAAAGGGTGGTACATAGTAGTCCCATAAATGGAGATTTTAGGAGATTCTAGGATACCCAGTAAATGGGATAAGGATTCCAAGAAGACTCTGTGATATGAGAGTACATATCACAAGTGATCAAAGAACCAACGAAGCATAGTGATACGCCATGTAAGTGAAACGCACAGAACATAGAGTACCCGATGCTCCCTGAAGGAATAACATCTCAAGAAGTGATCCATATAGTACTAATCCGTGTGACCAACGTGACAGTATCAAGTAAAGTAATTTAATGTAGGAAAATAATTCTAAGCAGGATATGAAATGATCAAAGAATGTACTCGCCTGGTATCCTGAATGTCCGAAGAGAATATACTGTCCGAGGAGTGATGTTTGTCTCCTATAGAATAGTACAAGTCACAACAAGTCTAAAATAAGGAAATAGACTGCTACAATGCATCTACATGAAGTTTGGGGTCAATCTAGACTAAAGTCAATCTTTGGTCAACTCTAGTCAACTAGACTAGTCAAACTAGCTCAACTAGGTCAAACCTAAACCAAACAAGTCTATACTAGTCTAACTAGTCTATTCTAGGCCTAATCAAGACTAAACAAGTCTAACTAAACTCTCACTAGGCAAACAGACACACCATAGGCTAAGAGCCCTAGGCTATAGGCTATAGCATGCCTAAGCCAAACCACAAACACATATACACATAACAATATATATATCTAATATATTGTAGTACACTAATAACATATAGGCTGCCTATATGTACATCCCATATATATATATATATATATATATATATATATATATATATATATTATATGCATCACTATTCACATATTCACATACATAGATATATATAGGAAAGCTATATATATAGGCACATACATATATATATATAGAGAGAAAGAGAGGTAAAAGAGTAAGTGAGTATGTGTGTGTTTGGCATGTGTGTGAAAGGATATGTGTTAATGTTCTAAAATTTAGTGATAGGTAGGTGTATGTGACATGGGATACATGATGTCAAAGGGTGTATGAATGCATGTGTGTAAAAGATTATAGGTTAACTCAGTTTATAGAAATACATACATACATACTTACCTTGTATACATGCATACGTACATATCATGTATATTATATTTACATGATACATACATGTATACTTGTATTATATTATACTTCCATTCATGCATATTAGATACTTGTATTTATATTAACATATTGCAAACATTCATTTCATTCATGCATCTATGCATTACCTACATGTTTTATACATATGCATACATTGTATATTCATATCATTTCATACATTAACATAGAGACATACAAACATGCACACATGATATATTTTATACCTCGCATTATCTTACATATCATGTTATATATTATCATTTATTCCTTTCATATATTACATTCTATATTACCTATATACATGTATTTCCTCCATTCATTCATGCTTGCATCATATACTCTACATTACCATACATGTTATCATTATATATTGTATTACAATATTTATACATTATGCATTCATATCTATCATCACATATATATCTTGTATTCATATCTAGCATTCATTATATACTTTCATGCATACATTGTATATCATTCTTTCATTCATGCATTGCTTATATGCGTTATATTAATTGCATTCCTACATGCTTGCATTCAACCATATATCTGTATTAATGTAAAGAGAATATATATCATTTCATTCATCTAACATATCATGCATTACATACTCTATATTTATTTAATATCCATACTACATAGGCTCATAGGTTACACAAAATGCATATATCGTATAGTCACTCTTCTACTTAAAACCAATACTGTACCAATTGAGAATTCACTAAATTCTAGGATTAAATTATGTCATAGCCCTTTGTGTTAGCTTTCCGAAACTTTAAACGGATCGCATTTTTGTGTCCGGAAGCTCCCAAAATCGCAAAAATACCGAAACACGTTCGTCTTTCGTACAGCTGACACTCCAATAATTCTACAGAAAGTTACAGAAAGAATTTGGCTTATTAAAATATATATTTGGAAAGCTAACTTCTATACGGTTCTTTTAAAAAAAATGGGAGATAAATCGGAGTTCTAAGCTAAAAGTTATAACATTTCTACGTTGCTTTGGTTAATAAAAACGTGGATAAAAATTATGACGGATTTGACAAAAGAACACATATCGGCCAAGATACTTGCATACAAACATAGGTCTCCAAATGAAACTCATTCTAACCATCCTAACAAAGATCAATCCACTCTCTAACCATTATAAAACTGAATTTAAATATCTATTTAAACTATTATCATACATACATACACATGGGGTGTCCTAATTTGGGATCTATCAAGTAGGACACAAGACACATATCTAAAATCCTCAAGAGAGCTCCAAATGGCCTCAAATTTGAATCAAAATGGGACACATGCATGAGGATGGATCCTACGGATTCAAAACTAATTTATATGCAAAGGAAATTGATTTAGAGGATGGGTTTTACCTATTGGGAGTGGAATCCCAATAAAATCCTTTAGGACACGGCTCCGATACGAAGATCCCTCAAAGTGGACACTCCTCCTTGCACTCCTCTTCCAATCCTTGGTAGCATCCTTCTCTTGGAGAATGGGAATGATTGAGGGAAGGTTTGGTGAAGGAATGATTTGATTTGGAGATCAAATCAATGGGAAGGCTCTCTAAAATTGGGGAAGAACAAAAGGAAAATAAAAGAGGCAAGATTGTAATGAATGAAATGAATCATTCTCTTCTAAAGGTGGCTGCCATAAAGTGTCCCTTAGGGCTAATGGGAAATGTCCTAATTACCCCTCTCTAGTCTCATATGGTTAAGTCTAGACTAGGTTCAAGTTTGGGGTCAAAATGATCTAGTTTTGAGTCTCTAACTTAACCATTCTAACATGATAAAAATTAGTTTAATTAACTAACTTAATCATTGGGTCTTGTGAGCCATGCTTAACTTAATATTGGGTCCCATCTAGAGTTCAAGCTACCTGGGTCACAATACAAGTCGGAACGAGACGAAACTCAAACCCGACGAAACAAATCCAATAAAAACAATATAAAAAATATAAAAAATTTCCAAAATATTAAAATATAAAAAATAACCAAAATCATAATATATTAATTTAAATATTATTAAAATAATCTAAAATTCACCAATTAATCAAATCCTAAATAATTCAAAAGTCACAAAATGACCAAAATACCCTTAGCCTAAAAAGTTGTAAATAGTCATTCTAATCACATGGTTAGGTCCCCATGGTTAGTCTCTAAGCTTAGCAAAACTAGGGATTAACTAGTTAACCATCAAAATCACAATTCAACATTTTAAATAATTTTAAATTGATTAAAAAATTACCAAAAATCACAACATGAGTTAAATCTTATTATCGATTAATCAAAATTATAAAGTTCAAAATTACCCTCATTTAGAAAAGTGGGTGTTACAGGAATTGAGTGTACTAGGCTTCTCCATCAATACTCGTAGAGGGTTAACTCTAGAGATAACACGAATGGTCTGGCCTGTGATGTAATGTGTTGTCTTCTAGACGGCGAACATCAAGGCTAGACATTCTTTTTCCACCAGGCTATATTGATGCTCAGCACCGATCATTGAGCGACTGAGATAATAGATAGCTTGCTCATGACCTTCTTTATTTTTCTGAGCTAGAAGAGAACCTAAAGAATGGTCCATTGCTCGGACATACCTCAAGAAGGGTATTCCTTTGACTGGCGGCACTAGGACTGGAGGGTTCATCAAGTATTGCTTTATGTCTTTGAATGTTCGCTGACATTCTTCAGTCCAAACAAAAGATACACCTCTCTTTATTAAATGAGTGAATGGTCTACAGCGTCCAGAGATATTTAAGATAAATCTCCTGATGTACGCAAGACGACCCTGGAATCCTCGTAGCTCTTTTAGGTTACGTGGAGAACACATATATTGAATGACTTTGACTTTCTCGGGGTCAACGTGTATACCCTTAGTGGTAATAATGAATCCAAAGAATTTGCCACAACAGACTCCCAGGAATGACTTAGTGGGATTCATCTTGAGTTGATGCTGGCGCATTAGATCGAAGATAGTTCTTAAGTCTTGGATGTGATCTTCCTTTAGATGACTTTTGACAGCAATATCGTCGACATAGTATTCGACTATCTTCCACAGATGTTTATGATAAATAGTTCTCATAGCCAGCTGATAGGTGGCACCAGTATTCTTAAGGCCAAACGATATAACTGTATAACAGTAGACTCCTAGAGGAGTGCGAAAAGAGGTATGCTCTCCATCTTCTCGATTCTTCATGATTTGATTGTATCCAGAGAATCCATCCATGAAAGACATTCATTCGAACCCGCTGGTGTTATCGATCATGACATTAGTGATCGGAAGAGGGAACTCATCCTTAGGACAAGCTTCATTAAGGTCTCGAAAATTAATGCAGACCCGTACCTTCCCTGCTTTCTTCATGACTGGGATGATGTTAGACATCAAGTCAGGATGTTGTTCTTCTCTGACAAAATCGCAAGTGATGATCTTTTTCACTTCAGCTTCTATGGCGTCCATCATGTCAGGTCGAAATCGTCATTGTTGTTGTTTGACTGGCATTGTATTTGGCAATATATTGAGTTTATGGGTAGCGATCTAAGGATCTAATCCTATAATATCTTCATAGCTCTAAGCAAATACGTCAATGTATTCCCGAATACGCTGAATCCACTCTTGTTCGTCCATTTCTGGAAGACTTTTGCTGATAAAGATTGGTCTTGGAGAAGCTTCTTCTCCGATATCGACCTGAACTAATTGACCTTCAATAGGTGGTTCACGTTGCTCGAAGCAAAGTTTCCATTGATTGTCCACCCTCTGTGCCCAAGGATCTAATTCAGGAGCTTTAAATCATTGTCGCCTTCGCAGAACTCGACGGTCACCATATTGGAAGATAGAGTCACTCGATGGACGTGCCCTATACTGGTGTCTGAATTCTATGAAACAGAGTCAAAAGAATTATATCGTTCTTCTCTGTCAGATTCAGACGCGTCTGGGGTCGTGACTGGCGAGGTATAGCCCAACACATGCTTTGTTTTGCTGTAGTATTATACTGAATTTCCTTTTGGAGTATGGATACGAGTAGGAGTTTGCCTTCCTCTACCACCATTGAGGACGGTTTTGTAGTTGTAGCCCATTTTTTGGATGATGTCCTCTGATTGTTGACTGTAACAACGTAGCTGAAGTTGCCCTTTGCATCATTTTCAGAGTCGCTATCAAATGTAGTCTTTTGATCTGATCCTTTGCTGAAAAGGATAGGAAGTTCATCTTTCTTCCTGGAAGGAACTAAGAAGAAGGAATCTTGAACTGGTTCGAGAGATAGTTCGTCTTGGAGAGGTTGAACTGCTCCTATTGTAAGGGGTTCGAAGTTATTTAGCATTTCTAGGTAATATTGAATATAATAAATAACATCAGTATACTGCAAAAGAGATGTTACTTTATTAATTTTTACATCATCATTTATAACATGGCTCTTTATCTTAGCCGATGGCTTGCTAAGGTTGATAACTAGAGGAGGAAATTGAGAAGGAGAAGGCTTATTACTGATGGAACTGGGGATTCCCAGGACCCTTACTTTGGTGTGTGTAATGATCGATAGAAAGTTAAACAGATTTAATATGTGTTCTAACCCTTCATAGGCGGAAACTAGGGTTCACGAATTATACCTGCGGCGGAAAGAAGATAAGTAATTCCTGGCAATCTCGAGCAGACGACGCCAAGATCTTCTGCACGTATTCCTTCCTCGATTTGGACATCGTGTGGGCGACGATCTTCCAACCTTTTCCTCTCCTTGACAGCCCTCTCTTGCTCTCCTTATGTGAATCACGAATTTAGAGAAAGCTTCAGATTTCTGATAAGTAATGTGGCGGCCAGAGAATAGAGGATATATATAGGCTACGGCAGGGACCATGAGAAGAAATTAGGGTTAGGCCTCCTAACGGATCTGGATATCCCGTGTCCAGCCCGAACACACAATCCAGGCCCATTAACAATGGCTCGGTCCACCAATGAGCTATTGTTGCTCTACCTCCCTAATCCTAAATTATGTTTGTGGGCTCCTTTTATTATATGCTCGTTTGGCTCCCCATGTTAAGATATCGTATGTCCGTCGATCAAATTAAGTTACTGACAACTATATTGATTCGACATTTTTTATCCCTAAGTAGTACCGCTCAACTTTATTTGTCATATCAGATATAATCCACCTGCAAGGTTTACATAAAAATCCTTATGAGCTCCTTAAAAGGACATCATCAACCCGATGTATCGGGACATAGATTCCATTAATAATCAACAGCCCATCATACATACAATGTTACTACCCAATTCATAGAGGTTGTTGATCCATAATGAATCTCACTCTTTTATGAGTCAAAGTAATACACACTGCATATACATGTCTGTTATTATATTCGGATTAAGAGCACAAGCATCCATAATAACAAAGGTGTTTGTTCTCTTATGTAGTCAGTACAAAGAGAACAACCTCAAGTGGTCCTATTCAATACACACAAAGTGTACTGGTGTAAACCTATAGTCAAGATAGACTAATACCAGATTATACTACAACCTTTCCAATAGATTGTCCAAGTCCATCTAGGTTGTGAACTATTTATATACTCCATAGGGAATTGATAATATGATCTTCTGTGTGACACCACACACCATATTATCTACAATTTAGAATATCAGACATTTGCGTTAACACTTGCAACAAATACAATATGCAAATATTTGCCCATATGATTCTCATTCAAAATTTAAGGAAATAAAGTTACTACAAAAGTGATGCTTTTAGTATATAACCATAACAATCTCCCACTTATACTCAAAGCATTGCTTTTCAGTATACTGTTACAAATCTCCCTTATACTTAAAGCCATCCTGCTACACATCTGACTCCCATTCCCTCAACATGACTATCAAAAGCCTTAACTGGTAAGCTCTTTGTATAGGATCAGCTAGGTTGTCGGCTGATGCTATCTTAATCACAGCAACTTTTTTTTCTTTATGAAATCTCGTATCAGGTGGTACTTGCGCTCAATATGTTAACCTATCTTATGGGCTCGTGGTTCCTTCGAGTTTGCAACTACATCACTATTATCACAATAAAGTGTAATAGACCTAGGCAAACTAGGTACCATATCCAAGTCCAACAGAAAGTTTCTGAGCCAAACCGCTTCTTTGGCTGCCTTAGAGGCTGCCACATACTCGGCTTCTATGGTGGAATTAGTAATACATTTTTGCTTGATACTCCTCCACACAATGGTTCCACCTTCCAAAGTAAACACATAACCTGAGGTATATTTCCTTGAATCCCTATCTGAGTGAAAATCTGAGTCTGTATACCCCAAGGGAACTAAACTATCTGCCTACTAAACTAGCATATACTCTTTAGTCCTTTTCAGGTACTTTAAAATATGCTTTACGGCAGTCCAGTGCTCTTGTCCTGGGTTAGACTGATATCTGCTGACCATGCCTACGGCAAAGCAGATGTCTGGTCTCGTACATAGCATTACATATTTTAAGCTTCCTACTGCTGAAGCATAAGGAACTGCTTTCATGTTCTCTATCTCTTTAGGTGTCTTCGGACGCTGCTCCTTTGATAGAGCAATTCCATGTCTAAAAGGTAAGAAACCTTTCTTAGAATTTTGCATACTAAAACGAGTTAGTACAGTATCGATATAGGAAGCTTAGAATAAGCCCAACATCCTTTTCTTGCGATCTCGTAGAACTTTGATCCCAAGGATATGACCTACTTATCCCAAGTCCTTCATATCAAACTATTTGGATAACCATACCCTTACATCAGATAACACCTTCACATTATTTCCAATGAGCAAGATGTCATCCACTTAAAGTGCTAGAAACACCACCACATTTCCGTCACACTTTCTGTATACACATGATTCATCCTAACATTGATCAAATCCATAGGATTTTATCACCTGATCAAAACATATGTTCCAAGATATGGAGGCTTGCTTAAGTCCATAAATGGACTTCTTGAGCTTACAAACAAGATGCTCTTGGCCCTTTTTAATGAACTCGTCTGGTTGCTTTATATAGATGTCTTTCTCAAGACTTCCATTAAGGAAAGCTGTCTTGACATCCATTTGCCAAATCTCATAATCGAGATGAGCTGCAAAAGATAAAAAATTCGAATAGACTTAAGCATGGCTATTGGAGAAAAGGTTTTCTCATAATCGATACCCTCTCTTTGAGTAAAACCTTTTGCTACAAGCCGAGCTTTAAAGGTTTCAACCTTACCGTCTGATCCTCTTTTTCTCTTATAGACCCACTTTCATCCAATGGCGTTTACACCAACGGGTGGTTCTACAAGCTCCAGACCTGATTAGAATCCATAGATTCTATTTCAGATATTATTACTTTTTGCCAAGACTCTGCATCTTTATCTTGGAGTGCTTTATTGTAGGTACAGGGATCATAATCTTGTTCCTCAGGGATGAAGTCTGACGACTCTCCCAAGAACATATATATATATCAGGTTGTATCACAACCCTCCCACTACGATGAGGCACTATCGGTTGTAGTGTAACATTTGTGACACGTTGGCAGTTATTTATGGTTCATCTTTTTGTACTGTTGGTACTGAAGTACTTGGTGTCTCACCTCTCAGTTCTTCTAGAACAACTCTACTTGTGGGTTTATGGTTCATCACATAGTCTTCCTTTAAGAATCGGGCATTGGTGCTAACAATGACCTTCTGATCCTTAGGACTATAAAATAAACCTCCTTTTGTTCCTTTTGGATAGCCTACAAATAAGCACACTTCTGTACGAGATTCCAACTTATCTTGATCCTCATGTGCTGGACTATCCCAAATGCGAACATGTTTCAGACTAGGCTTATGCCCAATCCACAGCTCTATAGGAGTAAGAGGTACTGACTTAGAAGGAACCAAGTTCAAAATATAAGCTGTAGTCTCTAAGACATATCCCCAAAATGAATCTGGCAAATCCGAATAACTCATCATTGATCTAACCATCTCCATAAGAGTTCTATTCCTTCTTTCGGCTACACCATTCTGCTGGGGCCTTCCAGGTGCAGTCAATTGGGATGCAATCCCAGCCTCTGATAAATAATCCCTAAACTCTCCAAAGAGGTACTCGCCACCACGATTTGGTCATAATGACTTTATACATTTTCCATGACATTTTTCCGTTTTAGCCTTGTACTCTTTGAATTTCTCAAAGCACTCAGACTTACTACGCATCAAAAAAATGTATCCATACCTTGAATAATCGTCAATAAATGTGACAAAATATTCAAAGCCACCTATAGCTTGGATAGTCATAGGTCCACACAAATCAGAATGATCCAATTCCAACACATCTTTGGCCCTATACCCCTTTGCAGTAAAAGGCCTTTTAGTCATTTTACCTTCCAAGCAGGATTCACAGACTGGTAGTGCCTCCACTTCCAATGAACTCAAAGGTCCATCTTCAACCATTCTTTGAATCCTTCTTAGGTTAATATGCCCCAATCGCAAGTGCCAAAGATATGTTTGGTTCATACAAGAAAGTTTTTCTCTCTTATTTAAGTTAGATGACATATTATTCATTTCCATAAGCTGCATTGTGAGCAAAATAGGATTATTGACATACATATTATCAACCAATGTTCCAGGATAGATAAAATATTTATTCTTTCAAATAACAATATTGTCATTAAACTAAACTGAATATCCATCCTTAACTAACATAGAAACAAAAACTAAATTCCTTCTAAGTGAAGGTGCATAAAGACAATCTCTCAATGTCAAAGACTTATTTCTACTAAAAGATAAAGTAACATCTCCTAATGCAAGGACCGATACTTTTGTAGCATCACCCATGAACAAGCATATCTCTCCATCACTGAGCCGTCTGGTTTCCTGGAACCCCTGTAATGTATTACAAACATGATTGATGGCTCCTCTATCTACACACCAGGTGCTGGTAGATAACACCGCTAAACATGTTTCAACTACTAGTAAATGAGATATACCTTCTTTGTTCCCTTATTTGAGAAGTGGACAATCAGTCTTCCAATAACCTGACCCTTTTCACTTGAAACATTTGCCTTTCGACTTTTTTACCGCGCCTTGAGGTCCTATGTCCTTCTTTGCTGAGTTTGCCTGTTTCTGAATGTTATTCTTCTTTTTACCACCTTTTGGCATAGAAGTAGAAGCCTTTTCAGAAACAAAAACATGACCACTCTGCCTAAAGAGAGATTCAGCATCCTGTAGCTATTTTGCAAGTTCTGCCAAACTATACAACCTTTTGTTTATGTTATAATTAAGGTAGAGATTGTCAAAACTTTTGGACAGAGTCTCGAGAATGATATCGACCTGGGATTCCCTATCGATTTCAGCTCCAAGGATCTCCATCTCATTCAGATGACCCATCATCTTGATAACATGATCCTTTACTGGCGTACCCTCAGCCATTTTTGTATTCATCAAACATTTTATAGCAAATTGCCTAGCTGCTCTACTCTGATGTCCGAAGAGTTCCTTGAGGTTATACATCATATCATAAGCTGTGGCCATGGCCTGATGCTGATGTTGCAGTACATTTGACATAGATGCAAGAATGTAACACTGTACCATCTCATCTGCCTTTTCTCACTTCTTATAAGCCTCTTTGCCCTCTTTATCAGAGTTAGCATCAGGCATAGGTGGGTATTTCTCAACAAGTACATATTTGTACTCTTCAGCAGTCAGAACAATGTCCAAATTATATTGACTGGAAATGTAATTAGGTCCAGTAAGTTTGTTTTCTTTAAGAATCACCATAAGTGGACTGAAAGAACCTATTTTTGAAATCCTAAGAATCACATAAATAAAATTATGTAGGGCAAAAAAACTTTTTGAATTAATCAAATATTGATTCCCTTAAAACAATAATAAGAAATTTACCAACACCTTGAATACCATGTAACATGCCACGATAGTGTGGACGTATACAAATTCAACTTTGTTCAAGCAGATTTTTCTTATTAATTTTACTATCATGTCAACATAACTTTATGACAAATAAAATTAATATGTTGGTCTTGCTCTGGTTATACAAATAATAGCAGTGACTCCGATGGGGAGGATACCATTATTTGTATCTAAGTGTATACCATTACTTAATACTAAGTCCATTACCTTGTAATGAGTTTCTTCAGATGTAGAAGTGAACACATACTAGGTAACTTTCTACAATTATCCCTAAGGAAGTTTGTACTGGTGATCCATAATTATACTCATCCGATATGGAGGAAGGCACTAAAGCCAACGCGCAAGTATAATTACATCACCTATAAATCAATAATGGAGACCATAGGATTTATACTAAATAAATATCCTTTCCCACTTAGTTATTTAACAATGAGAGTTTTTCTACTAGTTGATATTATGTCCATATTATCCATTATTAATGTAGGCTTAGTTTTTTAAAAAACATCCACACAATAATAAACATGCATAACCAGAAAAAGCATAATGACAACAAATAAGAGAAAAATATCCAACTATTATGGTCATCTTTTCTGCTCCGTCCTCAACTATCCGAATCCAAAATCTAGCGCTGCACAGATCTATTCTGGGTTCGACCTTAATTTTTTTTAGGTTTTGGTTGTCGATTCCTTCATCGAAAATCATCTGTCTGCCTCTAGACTGCTTAAAAATAGCATCTCGTCCGACGTCAGAAACAGCCACCACTGCCATCACGATTGATAAAAAATAATTAAAATTACATCAATCCTATGCCTTCCGAAAGAGTTCACACATAATTTAAATTAAAAAATTCAAATAATAAGCACGATCAACCCTCATGATTTTAATTACATCCACGGCAACAACAACATCCACGACATGTCCGTGGTTTAAACAACACAATCAAAAACATGTTGGACCATAATAGTTGGATCTAAGATGCTTGCAAAACCGAGTTAGAACAAATCTACATCTACCGACTATTATACAACATAGGTTTTATTGGACAACATGGACGTATCAATTAATAGGCAGATCCAAAGTGGCTCGGATACCAATTGATAAAACTGGGGATTCCCAGGACCCTTACTTTGGTGTGCGTATTGATCGATAGAAAGTTAAACATATTTAATACGTGTTCTAACCCTTCATAGGCAGAAACTAGAGTTCACGAATTGTACCTACGACGGAAAGAAGACAAGTAATTCCTGGCAATCTCGAGCTAACGACCCTAAGATCTTCTGCACGTATTCCTTCCTCGAATTGGACGTCGTGTAGATGACGATCTCCCAACCTTTTCTTCTCCTTGGCAGCCCTCTTTTTCTCTCCTTACGTGAATCACGAATTTAGAGAAAGCTTCAGATTTCTGATCAGTAATGTGGCGGCCAGAGAATAGAGGACATATACAGGCTACAGCAAGGACCATGAGGAGAAATTTGGGTTAGGCCTCTTAACTGATCTGGATATCGCATGTTCAGCCCGAAAACACAATCCAGGCCCATTAACAATAGCTCGGTCCGCTAATGAGCTATTGTTGCTCTACCTCCCTAATCCCAAAATATGTTTGTGGGCTCCTTTTATTATATGCTCGTTTGGCCCCCCATGTTAAGATATCGTATGTCCGTCGATCAAATTAAGTTACTGACAACTATATTGATTCGACATCTTTTATCCTTAAGTAGTACCGCTAAACTTTATTTATCATGTCAGATATAATCCACCTGCAGGGTTTATATGACAATCCTTATGAGATTCTTAAGAGGACATCATCAACCCGATGTATCGGGACATGGATTCCATTTATAATCAACAGCCCATCACACATACATTGTTATTACCCAATTCATAGAGGTTGTTGATCCATAGTGAATCTCACTCTTTCATGAGTCAAAGTAATACACACTGCATATACATGTCTGTTATTATATTAGAATTAAGAGTACAAGCATCCATAATAACAGAGGTGTTTTTTCTTATGTAGTCAGTACAAAGAGAACAACCTCAAGTGGTCATGTTCAATACACACAAAGTTTACTAGTGTAAACCTATAGTCAAGATAGACTAATACCAGATTATACTACAACCTTTCCAATAGATTGTCCAAGTCCATCTAGGTTGTGAACTATTTATATACTCCATAGGGAACTGATAATATGATCTTCTGTGTGACACCACACACCATATTGTCTACAATATAAAATATCAGACATTTGCATTAACACTTGCAACAAATACAATATGCAAACATTTGCCCATATGATTCTCATTCAAAATTGAAGGAAATATGGTTACTGCAAAAGTGATGCTTTTAGTATAGAACCCTAATAGTTACGACGAAGGTCTATAACAAGAGGCTCAGAAAAGGTGAGCTCCCTCTGCTCCATCATTTTAGCCGGAAGATGCTTGGCATGAGAGAAGAGATGGATGGTTAGAGTCTGAGAAGACGAAGGATTGGAAGTGTGTCCTTTGACCGGAATCACGAAAACATCATCAGGGGTGTCCTTTTGATCTTCCTCCGTATCCATGGCAAGTACGACCTTCATGAACTCTTTTTTTACATTCTGGAGTCAGCACAGTATGCCTCGACACCCCGGAAGGGATTAAGATCAGCCATTTCCTTCCTAACTTCTCCATTGTCATCGATATTTAAAGCACTGATGGAGAGTGGATGGCACGATGTTATGTTCATGCAACCATGGTCTCTCTAACAAATCATTGTAGGAGCCATGATTGTCAATCACATAAAAGGTGACTTTTGTGTGATGATTGCCAATTTAAACTTTCAGGCGAATCTTTTCCAGTGGTTCACTTCTCCTGGAATTGAATTCCAAGATAGTCGTGATTGTTGTAGAGAGATTATGAACTGGGATTTTCAGGGCATCCACTAAAGTCTTCGATATAATGCTAAGTACAGATCCGAGATCAATCAGGATGTGATCAACCTTTATTGTATCAACATACCCTGTGTAGTATAGAGGTAGGTCATGTCGATTATCTTCTAGAAGCATGTCATCTTGCGTGAAGGTGATGTTGTAAATCAACTCCATCACACTATGACAGTGAAAACGTGCCACAGGTTTCGCATCTGGCTTCTTCAGGAGTGCTAGACAAGTATCAGCTTGCATCAAAGCTTCGTCTAGTGTTTCCCAAGTTTTCCTTGAAAGACGTAGGAGCTCGAAGATTGATAACCTTGTCGGAGTTTTGGCTAATTGAGCCAATATATTAAAGTTATATGACTTCTCAAGTCCAAGAGATGGAGTTTTCTTTAATATTTTATCGAAGCAAACTGGCTGTTTTTCATTATCGACCGCTGTCGGCTTGGGAGGAGTCAGTTCCCCTGGGGGCGCTGAAGCTGATAGAACATTGACAGCAAGCGGAGAAGATGATGGAGGGGCATAAGAGCTTAGAGTAGGGACCTCTTATCCTTCTAGATAGTTTTTAAGGTAGAGTCTCCCATATTTGGTACCGGTCAGGGCTGCTTCTTCTGGAGCTGTTGCGAAGGAAACCATATTACAATCCTTCGTCCGAGCCTTGCCTTTGGAAGACTTTATTTGACAAGAGAAAAGATCTATCTAGAATCCTAAGCCAACACGAGATTGATTGTGTTACAGACGGAGAGAAATAGGTATAGGAAGAGAAATAGGTATAGGAGACCCTTCCCCTGATTTAAGTCGGGGGCTTTCTGCAGATCATATTCCATCTTTGTCATCAATTCGTGGAATTGCTAACTATATTGATGGAATGCTGGCTGGTAGTTGATTTTCGGCTTTGGTACTATTGTCTTAGGAGAGGAAGGAGAGTTTACCTCCTTGATGAAGGTAGCATTCAGAAGTGGAAGATGATAACCATCTAGTGAAGTCATGTGGCATGACTTATATTTAGTTGTCTTTCTGGACTTCGAGGACGAAGCAGGCGTCTCAAAGTCGGCAACCAAGTCGGGATAGATCCACATGATTTCTCCTTTGTCAGTTGAAAAAGGAACAAGACCGTCACTTCGTGCTGGTGGAAGGTTGACGATCTCCAAGGTGGCTTTCGGAATAGGATGACTCCATCATGTACAAGTTGAGCAGGAAAGTCGCCAAATTGCAGAGAGACGATGTTGGCAGTCACCGTCTTCTCATCCTGCTGAAGTGTAATCATCCAGCATTAATCAGCTCCTGAATCATTCCTTTTAGCACGTAGCATACCCTGGTCGGATGTCTTATGAACCTGTGATACACACAGTATTTAGGATGATCAATCTTGCCTACTTCATCTGGCCGTTTTACTTCGGGCAGTTGAAGTTTATTGCTCTTGATTAGGTAATCAAAGTTACTCATGACATCGTCCTCGTCGAAGGAGTACTCCTCTTTCGGATATTGTACCCTCTGTGGCGGTACCGTCGTGGTAGTTGTTGATTGACCTATGTTAACGGCTAGAGCTTCTTTGTTTTTGACATTGATGGCCAAAGTTTCTTTGCCTTTGCGATTGTTCTGACAGCCACCACTGTTTGAATGTTCGTATTTTTCAAGGTTAGGCATCTGGATGCCTAATTGTTTGAACTTGTCAGCACCATCTTCGGCCGCCCTAGTACTTACTATGAAGGAAGGCCAGTCTTGGAATTGCGTGGGTCCAGTCCACATCCTGACTATAGATAACCAGTTTGATTTGTATGTATCTATAGTCAGAGCATCTGGAGTTTCCAGAGGCAATTTGAGTGCCTCTCGATGGAAGCGCTCAATGAAACTTTCAGCAGTTTCATTAGGCCGTTGTTTGATTTTGATAAGGGCTGACATAGTCATGTCATTGGTTTCCACATAAAATTGTTCCAAGAACATTTGCTTGAACCTTGCAAAGGAAGTTATGCAACCATCTGGTAAGCTGCGATACCAGTCGTAAGTTGCACCTGCTAAGCACCCGACGAATACTCTAGTAAGTAAACCATCATTTGGCTGAAATTGATCAGTCATTACCTCAAAGTGATTGAGGTACTGGCTTGGAGATGAACTGCCGCCAAATAGCATAATGGTGGGTGGCCTGTACTTAGGTGGAAACGGGACTTCCACTCTATCGGGTAAGGTTGTTTGATGCCAAGCTTCTGTAAGCCGTCCTTCTGCTTAAAGCTTCGAACTGATTATGCAAAATCTTCACTGCCTCATTGGTGTCCCCTGATGCTTAGGGAGCAGTAGACTGATTCGATGTGTTAGGAGGCAGGACTGCATGATAAGCACCACCCCCAACACTAGAATGACTTGGAGTTGGCACGGTAGCATTGTGAGGAGACTGTACTCCCAGATCGGTGTTGGTAGGAGCAAATGTCGCTATCTGTTCTTGGGTTGGAATTAGATTCGCAACTGGTGGAACAATATGTTGTGCTACGATCACAACATGCATGCTTGCCATCATCTCAGCCATGTTTTCCAAGCTAGCCTCTAAAGAGGCGATCCTTTGCTCCTGACTGCTAGAGCTGGATGCATCTTGTTCCTCGTTAGTCACATAGGCGGTCACTTCTCTGGCTAGAGATGATGACCTAGTAGAAAAGATAGTCCGCTCAGAGCTTTCACTATCAGCATCAAAGTTATGTAGGGAACTAACCCCAGGATAAGGAATAAAAAGATTCCTTTGACCGATTGAATCTCGGTCAGAGTCACGAAGATTCCTTTAACCGATTGAGTCTTGGTCGAAATCTAGAATGTCCTTTTAGCGAAGGACCTCTCCGAGATGAGGAGTGTGAAGATTCTTTTGACCGATCAAATCTCGGGTTCTTGATCTTGTATTCTGGTAGACTCCTTCATTGGAGTCACAGATCCGATCCAAGTATTTTTGACTGGGATTGCAGGATGTATTACTTCTTGAACGCTTTCTACCCCCAGTATTACGAGACATCATATTGACTGAAGCAAACAACAACTCATCTTCATCGACCAGGGTCACTTTAGGAGGGTGACATTGTATGTCAGAAGAACGATTATAATTCATGCGATCGAAGCTGGTTTATCTGGATGATTTGCAACAGCATTGTATTTGAGCCTTATGGAAAGCAGACTGAAGTTCTTTGCATACGGTCGTTGCAGATGATAAATCTCTGTCTACTGCTATAATTAGTTTAGAAGATTGAGGATAGTTCAAACGGTCGAAGACAGACCATTTTGCTGCCTAGCAGCAACACTTAATCGCTATCTCATGGTTACAAAGATGCTCCATAGGTAGAGTCACAAATATATGAAACGGACATGCGATCTTCCACTTTTGTACAAGAATCTCGTAGAGATCGGTCACATTGACAAGATAAGAGGAAGAAGATGATACATATTCATGGATTACATTATGAGCATGGTTCCTGTACTTGAGATGCCATGTCCCTTGAGTGTACAAGGAAGGGCTGAGTTGATTGGCATAGGTGAGAGGGTCTTTGACTTTATAAGCCTTCCATTTATGCAGATCAGTAACTGGCGCAGACTGCAATTGGCACGCCTTGCGACTTGATGAAGCTGACTCTGATTTGTGCCTGTTAAGATATACGCGCATGTCAAAGTGGTGCGTTCTTGTGTGTTTGTTTGGGACACCATCAACTTTCCTTGATTGGATCTTGATATGCGCAAAGTGCGCAGATCCTGATTTGGGTTTAATTGGCACTTAGGAGTAGACAAAATGCCTTGTTGCCCTGTGTACCCTATTCCAGCATGCTTATCATGGCACAAATGAGTAGCAGGAAGTCAATTTTTGGTGGAATTTACTTTCTTGCCATTGACTTGGTTGTCTTTGTCAAGAGAAGTAGAGCTTTTGTCCAAAAGAGTTTGAACAGTGATTGGTGCAAGGGTGCAATCAGGAGTGTTTTCCAGCAAGTCCAGGACCGGGAAAGAATGAGGAAAGGCCAAAGGGCACTTTTCTTTGTTCTGTACAGGAGTAGAAATGGATAGGTTCTCCACCAAGTTCAGAACTAGGAAGGAAGAGGGAGTAGCCAAAGGGCATTTCCCTTTGTTCCGCGCTAAGGCAGCAGTTGGTACAGTTTGCACAGAAGCTGTGATTGGTACTCTGGAGGACTTTGGAGTGTAGATGGCGTGCGACTTGTTCTTGGCAGCAACAGTACGCCTTGAACCCCTAGTGCCAATCATGGCTTCGTAGGCTGTTTGGTCAACTTGAATGACCAAGGTCTTCTACATCTTGTTGATCGACGGAAACACCTTGTCAGGAGATTATGATCATTAGTGATGCCTTAGAACTAATTTGGAACTCTATTTATAGAGTTTTGAAATAACTGTCAAGTAGTTATCTTGAGTGGCGTGCACTGCATTTTACGTGCCATTCACTCATTTAAGGGTACAACTCGGGCGGGCTAAACCCAAGCCCGGTCGGGTAAACCCGTTAATAGGTTGGGTTAGGGTTGAAGATACTCGGGTTCAGGCTCGGATTTGGGTTAAAATATTTGAACCCAATCAAAATTTGGGTTGGGCTCGGGTTCTTATGTCGGGTTACCCAAAGAACCCAATATATATATATATATATATATATATATATATATATATATATATATAATATATATATATATATATATATATATATATATATATATATATATATATATATATATATATACTTCTTAAGAAATATATACTTCTTAAATATATACTTCTTAAATAAAAAAAAATATATATATACTTCTTAAATAAAATATATATATACTTCTTAAATAAAAAGTTCGAATCCGAAATTTTTTCACCCAAACTCTTCAACTCCTTATCTTAAATTACATTTTAGTTTATATTTTATAACGATCAAGACTTGATTGCAATTTGATTATGTGTTTAAGATTACTTTCGTTTAAAATTAGTTCAAATATTATATTAGAGCCCGATAAATCCAATGGATCCGACCCAACCCGAGTTCAAATCGAGCCGAACCCGGTCCTCCAGACTTGGCCTTGAGCTTCATATGTTGAACCCGAGGTCGGGCCGGGCTTGGGCTCGGGTTAGGCTTATGATTGATCGGGTTGGGCTCGAGTTGACCTCAAGCCCGACCCAACCTGCCCGAGTTGGACCCCTACACTCATTTGCGCGAACGGTTACTTGAACTGCTAGGGACACGTAGCATTATATGAAAGATATTCGCGTGGTCGTTGACAATATAGTAGACACGTTCTTCAAGATTAGTGGCATGCATGCCATGTCAAATGACTTCTGGATGAAAATTGACTAAGTGGTGCCCACTTGATTGGTGGCGCTAGGCGCAACTTGATAACTGACGCCCCTTACTCAGTCTGTCAGTTCTGTGATCATTAATTACCCCGTGCCAAATAATAACTGGCGCGAGCTAGCTGCCAGCATTTGTTGTAATGACTGACACGATCTTCTCGAGTGCCATGTTGCTCGGGATTCGAAGGGATTTTCTGACGGATTGTCAGTATTCAAGACAACGGTTCCAACTTCTTGAGGAAGCTTGTCACGTGGTGCCCACGCACCCAGATGGTTGGTGCCACCTGAGTCTTCGTGCAACCTAATAGCCAGCACCTTTTTGAATCCTGGCACCATTTTATGTGTGGCGTATAATCATTTCTGAGTTTCTACAATAGCAAGCTCTCATTTAGCTTGCAAATAGTAGATTAACAGCGGACAAGAGTACTCACGACTGGATTAGTTCTCTCAGAGGAAAACCAATATATATCATGGTGTTCACTGAGTTTGATCTTCTATCTCTTGATTACTGTATTTAATTTACTGTGTCTTACATCTGTCGTAGTTTACAATCTGTTAAATTTTTAAGTAGTGATTATTTCTGCTGCATACGCACACACTATATTCACCCCCCTCTAGAGGTGCTCAATGGTCCTATAATCTTGAAGATCTAAAGAAAGAGTTCGACTTAATATGGGCACATCAGCTAAAGATGAACCAAACTAAGTCTTTCCTAGGAGTTTCTAGCGACAAGTTCTTGGGCTTCATCGTTACAGCCAAGGGTATTCACATTGACCCTGAGAAGGCAAAGGCCAACCTGGACATGGGTCTACCAAAAAATCTCCGTGAGCTTAGGGGCCGACAAGGACGCTTGGCATACATCCAAAGATTCATATCATATCTTTCTGGGCGATGCCAACCCTTCATTAAACTAATAAATTAGGGAGTTCTTATGTCTGTACCAAAGAATGCCAATAAGCGTTCGATGACATTAAGAAATACCTCACCAGCCCCCCAGTCTTGGTAGCTCTGGTAATGGGAAGGTCCTTCTTAATTTATGTTCGTGTTGTGGACCATTATCTTGGTGCCTGGCTAGTCCAGAAAAGTGATGCAGGTCACGAGCAAGCGATCTACTATTTGAGCAGGACCATTATTAGTGTCGAAGATCGGTATAATCCTGTTGAAATGGAGTGCCTTGCTCTGGTCTTTGCAATCCAAAAGACACGCCATTATGTAGTTGGGCAGACAATCCATGCCATCTCTAGGGTCAACCCCCTCAGAGTTCTCATAACAAAGTCGAGAGCGCTAGACCCATTGTTAGCTACATGTGTAATCTTGTTATCGCCTTATGACAAGGTGTTCGTCCCGTAGAAGGCAGTTAAGGATCAAGCGTTGGCGGATTTCCTGGTAGCACACCCCGTTCTAGAAATATCAAAACTCTATGACGGTATTCTAGACAAGGTCTTGGAGTCCAGTACAGTCATGGAAGAGCCCATTTGACGGATGTTCTTTGATGGTGCTTCAAGAACATGCCCCAAAGGCAAAATTATTATAGGAGTAAGGGTGGTTCTAGTCACTCCCGAGGGCCTAGTTATTCATCGTGTATATTCGCTCATGGAATCGTGTACCAACAACATTGTCGAGTACAGTGCCCTTATCATTGGACTCCAGCTCGCTAAACAGTTGGGAGTCGACTACCTAGAGGCCTATGGAGACTCAAACTGATAATAAATTACGTTAGAGGTCAGTACGATGCCTGACATGAGGATCTGGTCCCTTATCATCAGACAGTATTCGATATCATCTCTACCTTCACCGGGTTATTTATAGATCATGTACCTCGAATATAGAATCTGGAAGCCGACGCTCTTACTGGCCTCGTCGCTTCTTTAGCATCCCCTATCGGGACCCAGTACTCCATCACTCTGATGGGGCAAGAATTGGTTTGCCCAAAGAATAACTTATGCATGTATTTGAGCTACTCTGTATAGACAGACACTAATATTAAAATTAGAGACTGGCGATTCCCGTTCATAGAATATGGAGTCTATGGAATCCTATCCGAGGACTCGAAGGAAGCTACTTCTATTAGGAGATGCTCGCTCCGGTTCTTCAATGACACAGCTACAAAAATATTGTATCATCATTCTTACGACGGGCACCTCCTTCGGTGTTTATCTGATACCGAAGCAAAAAAAGCCCTCCGGGAGGCGCACAATGGCACTTGTGGAACTCATCAAACTCGTCCTATGCTGCAGGGCCAACTACGATGTATGGGCTATTATTGGCCCACCATGATGACAAATGTCGTTGATTATGCTAAGAAATGTCAAGTATGTTAACTGTATGGTGAGTTCAACCATCAACCCTTCAAATTCTTATATCCCACAGCGGCAGCTTGGCCATTCGAAGCATAGGAAATGGATATCATCGGGCCGATTAGCCCTCCGTCTTCCAAAGGACATTGATTCATCCTCACTATTATCGACTACTTCTCTAAGTGGGCAGAGGAGATACCGTTGGAAGAGGTAAAAACCTCGAACGTGATCAGCTTTGTTAAGCACCACGTTATCTACTGCTTCAAAATCCCTCGACGAATTATTCACGTTAATGACCTCCAGTTTGTGATCCATGTCTTCTATCGGTTTTATGATAAAAACTGAATACAAAATAGCATTGACAGCCTACAATCAGGCAGCAAATGGGTTAGCAGAAGCATTTAAAAGCTAGACGAGTGTCTATGGGCTTACCGCACAACCGTCCAGATATCCACTAGAAATATGCCATTCTCTTTCGTCTGTGGAAGAAAAGTGGTACTCCCACTGGAGATTCTGATTCCATCTCTGCGGGTGGCTATCACAAACCACTTAACGGACGAGGACAATCAATGTTTTCAGCTATAAGAATTGTTAGCACTGGATGAAAAAATGTCTACTAGCTCAGCATCGTATCGAGCTATACCAAGCTCGGATTTTCAGAGCCTTCAACAAAAAGGTCAAGGAAAGGACGTTTCAAGAAGGCGACATCATGTTATCAATTAAAAGGCCAATGGTGATGACTCACAAATCGGCCGAAAAGTTCGAACCCAAGGTAGAGGGTCCCTTCGTCATAGAGACAGTATACTCTAACAGTACTTACCGACTCGCTAAATCTAATGGAGATCTGTTATTGATGTCGATCAATGGCAAATTTTTAAAGAAATACTAAGTCTAGTTTTGAGCATGTATTTCTCTATTTCTTGCAAAAATTCCTCAGAAAGCGATCATGTTCATATAACCTCTGAATCGCTCTCTACAGTCCTATCTTACCATGTTTATCTAATCCTCTGAGTGAGATATTTCAAAATGTTATGTTTACCATGTGCATATTACTTCTGAGTAAACATCCTTACCCGAACCACCTTTATGTCGCTACCAATCCTATATAAAGACATTCATGTTCACATTACCTCTGAGTTATTTTTATATATATACAGAGTCGTATCCCTCCATGTTCATAAAACACCTGAGAAGGTCGACCCTGTCATAAAATCAAATGTTTACCACGTCCCTATTAACTCTGAGTAAACATCCCCACCAAAACAACCCTGGCGGAGCTACTTCAACTCTATCATATTAAAACTACCTCTGATAGAATCTTTGTTACGACAAAGTTCATAAAAACAAACAAGAAGAAAAATAAAGACTTTTATTTCTTTTCATAATCAGGAAAAGAAAAAAGCTTGACTACACCAAAATAAAAAATCTCTCTAAAAAGAGGCACAAAATAAAAAATAAGTCAAAATTATTGACTAAGATGGTAGAAGCACAAGATCACCGACCCGACCTTTCACGAAGGCAATTCTTGGCCCGACAGACTCTTTCGCTCGCCATTCTGCTTCTTGATGCCTCGATATCTCGTCCTCAAACTGAGACATGCCTCGATAAGCATACTCCAGCTCTTTCTAACGACTGCTGACGCACTCAGCGACTTGGGCCAAGGCCTCAGACAGTTGGCCAAGGGACATCTGTTCATTTTCTGTCCTCTCTACTTTACCCTACACAGTGACCAATTTTTCTTCCAAAAGCTGGACCTGCTTCCGATAGTCTTCACTACGATGTGCCAGGGTTTATTGGAGGCAAGCTTGGACTTCATCTGCAGTAACGAGCTCCCCTACCTTTGCCACGATCTCGGCCGCTTGCGCAGAAGAGCATCCCGTCCAACCTATATCAGGATAAATTAACGATCAACTTTTCTAACTCCTCGTCCAACAAGGGCGAAAGATCACGCTCGAGGCCTTGAAGCTCCGTGACATGAGCCTCCAACTCCACCACAGATGCCTTTAAGGCATCGGCCGTTGCCTCATATCCGGGATGGCCCCGTAATAACGCATATTGGAGCGCTATCGAGGATCGAGCCAGTACAAAAGGGTGACCATGCTCCATGATATTGGCGATACCTCACCTTAAAGCAGTGTAAATGGTCTCAACAATTAGTTCGATTAAGTAGTCGGTATCAGCCATGGTCATTAGAGTCATCGAAGGTAGCAAGGTAGAAGGCCCTGTTGGAAGATAAGCGGGAGTAGCCGTGGCCATTATAGAACTAGGAGGCTATCTCAGGGGCAGAAGCAGTCATGGTCGTCACAGAAATGGAGGTCGTCACTGGGATAGCCATACTAGCCCCTGATGTTGCATGATCAAGCTCCGGTGTCACTGCTTCAGAGGTAGCTCCGCAGGTGGTTCCCCCAGGAATTTATCCTGGGTCGGGACCCTCCAGAGTCGAGGACTCCCTCGCCATAGAATCTGGCTCTGGTTCCCTGGCAGGCATATGCTGATCCAATGCCTTGGCATCAACCTTTCCTACGATGGCCAAGTCAAGCGGTACCTCTTTGTTTGACTCGTTGGCTCGATCTTTTACAGCTTTCTCATCTGCCCCATCAGTACTGGGAGGGGGCTCAGTCATATTCTCCTTAGCTGCCCCTTTTATACCCCTAGTTGTCTTATCCATTTTACCCACAACAGCGACGGATTCATCGTCCTTGTCTTCGGCCGCCACAAGATTGTCCTTGGGTGCCACAAGGGGCCCATTTTCCGTTACCCCTATAGGGGCCTCTTCTTGATGAGTACCTACAAAATCAATATACCTGTTAGAGAGAAACAAGCAAGCCAGACATGAGATATTGCCTTGAACTTACTTATCGAATCGATGGGTATATACGCCTCCAACAATTCTGAAAAGTACCTATGATTATAATTGAAAGAGGCATACGAAGCAATAGGAAACTCCTCAATTGGCGTAACTCCAGCAGTATCGGTTACCGGAACCTCTTTCGAGTCAGTGGACTTCTCGGTCTCCGTAGTCTCGGGCGTCTCAACCATCGAAGGCCCTTAAGCTTGAGTAGTTCCTTCAACCCACACCAATCGAGGGCCTTCAAATGGTACAATAGTCTCAACCATAACCGTCAGACGTGTTGGCACCCGAAGGGTACCCTGGCAGCAGCAGCCTCGGGAAGATCCTCGAGGTCTTCGAACACGCAGTCGATCAAGTCCTTCTTTGACTGTTTTGATTTCTTCTTTATGAGCTGCATAAATAAAGCAGAATAAGCATAAATTCTGAGGTTGATAAATAAAAAGTATGCCAGATACCTGTGAAAAGGACTCAGTGGGCTGTTCTTTTTTCTACCCTGCAGGCAGCAAGGCTAGCTGCTCCGATATGATCTATTTATGGGCAATCCGCTTAAACCACTTGGAGGGTGGAGATCTCACCTCTACAGAGGCATGATGCTTCAAAGGCGAGATTACAGGGGCCTCTTCTTCTTCTTTTTCTTCTCGGGAGGCGCTCGACCCCTCCGATGCCTTTCCCCCTGACGGTAGATAACACCATAAGCGTTTAAGGATGGCATGAGAAGCCTTCATCTTGGTTCCATTATAGCCCAGAGAAAAGTTGTTAGCCGAGCAGTAAAACTTCACGGCGGAGTACAGGATGTATGTCTCAAGACAGATCGCGGGTATTGTAAAGCTTACTCCAATGCACCCGGTATTGTATTAATGCCACGCACATGCACTATCCAACAGACTCCCCTCATAACTCAAGCAAGTGCTTGGGTTATCCATCATCATCGGGCTGTAGCCGAATTGACGTAGGAATCGACTTGGCATGTAAGGTTTCAGAAATACACGGTTCTGGTTCCTATACACCAAATGCGATGGTCGGATGGATTGAAGCAAATAAAAGGTTCCACGTGTCAAAATACTCACCTGATCGCCCTTGTCTTCCAGTATGTCTTCCATATGAAAGCCTGAGTAGAAGGACGGGATCCTAAAAAAGTCAAACCGGTCAAGTACCCAACACCCATCTACAATTGGGGACATCGTGATAAATCCACTTCTTCCGACAATAGCTGTATATAGAGGCGTCTCCGTCCATGTGACCTTCTTCCGGACTGGGGTACATTAAGCCCAGGTGGTATAGCACCAACTAAGCCATCATGTAATGGTAGGGAAGCTCCACCCGTAGAAATTTAGCATCCTTCCTGTCGTACTTTATAATCCTCTTCGAAAACTCTCGCAAACCTCGCAGAGTATTACCGACCATGGCAGTTAGAAGAACAAGACAGTGTCCAAACACCAGCTTCATGGCTAGCATGATAAGGTTCCTACTCACTCGTCCTACGGACCCAGAACCACCGGGTGTTAGGCAAGTGCGTATCCGTCCATCACCGCCTTCGGAGTCATGGCGCACAGATTTTGACAGAAATAACTATGATTCATAGAGGTTGGATTCCCCTCAGCATCCACTAAGGGGCTTGTCTCCCATGCTTCTGTCATCAATACCTCGACTTCATTAACGGTATATTCACTACGAGTGGTGAAATGGACCTGCCTCGGTCCTGCAAGATGTTTTGTGAAAACGTAATCCCTCCAGAAATAAACATGGGGATGCATCTTCTGAGCATCCTGGCGTGTGCACACTTGGTGATGGCATAACAACTCTTTATATACATCCATCATCTCAGGATGTTGTGTTTCCAGTCCTATGAACTCCTCATTACAGGGAGTACATTCTTCGTATAGCTCCTCGCCCCAGGAGATTAAAAATATCTCATGCAGTGCCAACCCTAACTCTTCCCTGGGGTATAGAACATTCTGGTATGGTGGTTGTATAATTCTAGCAGGGCCAGGAACATGTGCTGGTTGATCTCTATCCCGTATTCAGTGGCTGTGACAGCATAGTACAAGCCAATCTGTTTCAGTTCCTTCTCGTACTTGGCCAATATCGATAAGGTCAAGTTACTCTACTTGGGTTCAAGGTGGATCCAACCTTCAACCCAGAAAACTTCCTTCGAGACCTCCGATAGAAGCCGATTGGCAAAAAAGAAGCCCTAAAAGGATGAATGGCCGGAGTCAAATCGATGCATAGGTGCCCCGGACGCAATACTCTCAAAGAGTAAGATGGGTGGTCATCATGGGCGTACATAAAAGCATCTCTCTTCCAAGAGCGGGAGCCCAGTTTAAATTGGCCTGACAATACTCCTCCATGAGTAGGGTCAAATCTCACTCTATGCATCATTTCTTGGCAAAATAGGAGAAGACCGAAAGCAGAAGTTATCGTTTGGTCGGTGGAACATAAAACTAAGGTCATAGTTGCCAAAATACCACTCCTTCTTGATCTTCAGGATCCTTGTCTCCTTAGAGATTAATTTACTGCCAAAAAGAAAAATTGTGGCTTCAACATCTTACCTCCGACGGCACTATCAGTCGAGAGCTTACCTCGACCCATCAAACGTTGGAAGTAGGCAAAGTGCTGGAGGTCTATCATAGCCGACCAATGTTGAGTTTGATCTCGGGCGATTAGCTCTTTTGCAGGGTTAACCATCTTCCCGTCGAAGTTTACACCTAGAGAACAGACGTACGAGTCGAAGAGGATTACGTCAAATCGATGGATGATCACAGAAACTGCATATAAAACTGGCAAAAAAGTCAGAAAATTTCTAGAAAGCATATACAAAAATCTTCTGCATAGGCATTGTTTATTGGCCCTATGCATCAGCAAGCAAACTGCAATACAGGTACTGTGCAGTAGCCCTACACATCAGCAAGCAAGCTTCAGCGTAGGTACTATTCGGTGGCCCTAAGCATCAGCAAGCAAGCTTCAGCGCAGGTACTATTCGGTGGCCCTATGCATCAACAAGCAAGCTTTAGCGCAGGCACTGTCCAGTGGCCCTGTGTATCAGCATGCATCAGTGCATCTTCCAGACAAAATTTTGAAAAGTGGCACGCACATAAGCAAAAGAAGCATCGGCGCATCTTCTAGACACTACTTCGAAAAGTATTGTGCATGCGCATCAGCAACTAAGGCATCAATGCATATTTTGATGAGTTCCTTAAAAAGCAAATACTTACACATGAGCACCTATCACAGGCCATCTCTACCAAAACGAAGACAAGAAGCCTACCCGCGATGGCTTTTCGCATATCAGAGTGTTTGTGTCCGTCAATTACTGGAGCATCATCAGCATCAGCAAATTTGGTGGCCGGCCTCTTCTCCTTAGCCTTGCTAGTGCTCGCAACACTGGCCCTTAGGGCCTTGGAAACTTTAGAAGCTCTTGGAGTCTTGGGGGCCATTAAAAACTAGGGTTTTTTGTTGGGGAAGAAGAAGGAGTCTCTTTATTTCAAAAACTCAGAGAAAAGGAACGGAGTAAAGTTATCTCTTCTAAGAAAAGACCCCTATTTATAGAGAGAACGTCAAACAGATAAGACCGAAAAATGCTTCGGGTTTGAAGAAACATTTCAAAATACGTGCAGTAGTAGAATAAAATCATTCTTGATCTCTTTCAAAAAATAAGAAGTCATTATCATTAATGAAATGATGGCTGAAGCACTAGTTGTTGATGGTTACTCACTCTCTTAAATGATGACAGCATGTCAGTAAAGTGTTGCGCACTTCCCAGCTCACGTGTCATTTTTTATGCTTCTTTTCAAAGTATTTCAAACTTATCCAAGTTCAAAAACTTTGAAGGGGGTCTTGTAGAAGCATGAAAAGCAAAAGTACAGCGTCTAGCAAAACTGATACGCACTTCAGACAGACAATATTCAGAAGAGCACAATACAACTGAAAGTGAAAGAGATTCTTTATTAAATAATCATGATTACAAAACAGTGAATGTTGATTACAGATTCTTTTTGTTCATGATTACACAAATAAAACTATCTACTCAACGTACAAAAGCGCAGCTTACTATCTACTCAGCATACAAAAGTGCAGCATACAAAAGCACAGCGGCCAACCTAACAAGCATTTCATAATATATGCCAAGAAAAGTGCCTTTTCTCGATGCCCCTATAGTGTAGGCCAAGAAAAAAGCCTTTTCTCGGCACAACTCCAAAGTGTCGACCGGACAGGGATATGAATGACAATAAATCCAAGCCCCTGTATTGAACATCTTAGCACTCATCGTCGTCATGGACCAAAGCACATCTAGCATGTTGCATAAACAGGGACAGCTCCATCCATAGTCAGCAGAGTTCTTCTCAAAGACTCCATCAGGTTTGCTGCTTCTGTGAATAAGAAGTTCTGCAATCCTAGCCCCCGACTGGCACAAGTTTTACCAAGCTCACGAAGGAGGAGACTCACAGTTATCGAAGTGTAACATTGTCTCGAAACATGAAGTGGAAGAAAGGGATGCGCGAATGAGTTGTGTCCTAAAAATACTCCAATTTATAGGCTGTATGTGGTCAAACACGCACGCTAAGTGGCAGCTAGTCAAAGGCTCTAAGTTAATTGGATGAACCTCGTATTCATCATAATGAATCTTATTTATGGGATTTTGACTAAGTCTTTAGCCATCACTTCTCCATCCCCACGTAGTAGCAGAAATTAAGGAGCTGTTGACCCAAGATACATCAAAAGCGCGGCAACTCCGAGTAGCCAAAAGCATAGTGCCTCATAGTACCCACAAGCGCAGTCGAAGAAAGCGCAATAGTTAAAAGTATAGCACCAAAGGATTAAACTTTGGACCATGACTTCAATATTTATGGCATGCTGACACAAATGTCAGAAAACATCTATCAATGGTCAGCTGTCTAGTAGTAGATGTCAAATATTAGATATTAGCTGTCGGTCAAGAGCTCGGCCTCCAATGCACCCCAAAAGTGCAGCCACTCTAGCGTCCTAAAAGTGCAGCTCCCTCATCAGTACTTCAAAGCTAGCTGCTCTAACGCTCCTAAAGCGCAGCTATTCTGACACTCCGAAAGCACGACCCTAGTTAAAATTGGCTATCAAATCTATTTTATTTTAACAAAATAAGATCTTTGAGCAATATGCGTAGGACAGGTGTCATTGACTCAGTCATGTTTATGAACGGGTGCCAACCACCCATGATCTCAGCAATAAATGAACCTCAACAACTGCCACATGTCAGCTCATCCGCAGTCCAACAGTACAGTAGTAACATATTTAGCTATGTTTTTGTGCGCACAGTGCTCCTGCACGCCAAAAGCCCATGTGCACATCATATATGTGTTAGCCTATAATTGTCCTCCTTTAATTAGGATCTTCGACTGCTTCTTGATTATAAACCTAGATCATCCACACACAGACATTAAGAGAGTCAGAGCAAGTTCTTCTTGTCGTCAGATCGTCAATAGAGTAAAGGAACCATTGCAGTATTCGATCTCAATTGTCACACTTCTCCAGAATCAAATTATACTTAGATCTCTTGTTTAGGATTTATTTTGTACTTCTTCTGGTTTGTAATACAAAAAGTTCATGTAACTTTTGTTCAATGCAAACAGGGGAGTCGACTGTTGTCGGGTAGAATTAGGTTTTGACACATGAAGAGGAAACTTAAAAAGGTGGGGCCTACTCTTAGATTAATCTGATACAAGGGGACCGAGTTCAGGTCAAACTCGAGCAGCGTTTGGTCCGAGTTTGATTTCCTGGTATCTAGGTTTAGCATGTGTAAATTATGTAGATAAAATGAATGATAAAATTTAGACAAATTTTAATATATCTATATTATCTTGGATTAGCTATAGAGGCCAGATCCCAGCTAGCGGTAGTCCGAAGACAGTGCACCATGTCGTTTCAGGTTATTTACACCTGTATGACAGAAGGGCCCTTTCGGCTTGTGCCGAAAATAATTTTGATTGTAATAAAATTCTTTGAATTTGGATCAAGTCATTTACCAGGCATAATTTACTATGCTTTCGAGATGATATCAAAAAAACCTAACTCGCGACGAATAAAAATGAAGAGGTCCTCGGCCAATGGTTTTGTATATATATCTGCTAGTTGATGACTTGTGTCAATAAATTCTAGGCAAATATCTCCGTGTTGTTGATGATCACAAAGAAAATGATAACATATTTCTATATGCTTAGTGCGTGAATGACATACCGGGTTCTTAGTCAAATTAATTGTGCTATTGTTATCATAGAAGATGGAAATATTATGAAAATACAGATTGTAGACTTCTAGGGTTTGCTTCATCCATAAACTCTGAGCACAACAACGACCGGCAGCGATATACTCACCTTTCGTCGTTGATAATGCGACAAAATTTACTTTTTGTTAAACCAAGAGACTATTGCTTTTCCTAGAAATTAACACGTAGTGCTGGTACTATTACAATCCACTTTACATCCAGCAAAATCAGCATCCGAGTAACCAATTAGGTCAAATGATGTGGTTTTGGGATACCACAAGCCGACAGTAGAAGTACCCTTAAGGTATCGAAAGATATGCTTAACTACGCACATGTGTGATTGCTTAGGATTGGCTTGATATCTAGCATATATGCAAACACCGAACATTATATCAGGACGACTATCAGTTAAGTAGAGTAAACTACCAATTATACCTCGATACTTACGTTGGTCGACATGTTTTCCACTTTCATCAATGTCAAGCTTGGTTGAGGTAGCCATTGGAGTTGGAATTGGCTTTACATTGTCGAAGTCGAACTTCTTTAGCAACTCCTTCGTATATTTTGCTTGACTGATGAAGGTTCCTTGTTAAGTTTCTATGATTTACAGTCCGAAAAAGTAATTAAGCTCTCCCATCATGCTCATCTCAAACTCATTCTGCATACACTTAGCAAACTCTTAACAGAGTGTCTCATTAGTTGAACCAAAAATAATATCATCTACCTATATTTGCACTAACAAATATCATCATTACAGAATTTGACAAATAAAGTAGTCTACTTTCCCTTTAGAAAAACTATTTTCCAGTAGAAAGGTATTTAGACGATCATACGAAGCTCTAGGTGCTTGTTTGAGTCCGTGCAGTTCCTTTCTTAACTTGAAAACGTGATCAAAAAATTTAAAATCTTCAAAACCAGGAGGTTGTTTTACAAAAACTTCTTCTTTTATAAAACTATTCAAAAAAGCACTTTTAACATCCATTTGAAATAATTAAAAATCATTAAAACATGCATATGCACAGAGCACGTGAATGGATTCTAGTCTAGCAATAGGAGCATAGGCCTCGTCATAATCAATTCCTTCTTCTTGATTATAACCCTGAGCAACTAGACGTGCTATGTTACGAACGTTTTGTCCATCCTTATTTAGTTCATTTCGGAATACCCATTTGGTACCAATTAAAGAGTGACCAGTAGCTTAGGAACGAGTTCCTAAACTTGATTTCTCTTAAATTAGTTTAATTCCTCTTGTATGGCATAACTCCAAAATTTATCATCAAATGCATCTGCTATAGACTTAGGTTCTATCTGTGAAATAAATGCAATAATTGTCGCTACATCCTTAGCAAAAGAACGAGCAATTACACCTTTTAATACATCATTTATTATCAAAGTTTTTGGATGGTCTGATATTAACCACATCTTCTTTCGCAGACTCTCCAGATAACTGGTTCCTGTGTCAGTATCTACTAGTACTTTGCTGGATATTTTTTCTGAGTCCTTGTCATTACTTTCACTTGGTAATTGATTATTAAATTCATCAAAAATAACATTAATCGATTCTTCAACAACCAATGACCTCTTATTGAAAATCCTATAACCATTACTCTTAGCAGCATATCCAAGAAATATTCCTTCATCTGCTTTAGAGTCGAACTTTTCAAGTTATCCTTGGTGTTCAAAATAAAACAGTAACATCCAAAAACTTTAAAATATGAAACATTTGGAATACAATCAAACCATACTTCATAGGGTGTATTTTTAGATATAAGTCGAATTATAACCATATTTAAAATATGACAAGCTGTAGTTACAACTTTAGCTCAAAACTATTTTGAAAGATTATACTGGTTAAGCATAACTCTAGCTATTTTGCTGAGAGTTCTATTCTTCCTCTGCACAACATCATTTTGTTGGGGAGTCCTAGGACAAGAAAATTCATGAAAATAACCATTTAAATCACAAAATTTTTTGAAATCAAAATTTTTGAATTCAGCTCCAAAATCACTTCGGATGCGAGTAATCATGAAGCCTTTTTCGTCTTGAACATTTTTATAGAAAATTTCAAGTTCAAAAAGTTTATCATTTTTATTTGATAAAAAATCCAAGTATAACGAGAAAAATCATCAACGATAATAAAAGTATAGAGTTTTCCACCAAGATCGACGACTTTACTTGGACCAAACAAATCCATATGTAATAGTTACAAAGGTATTCAGCGTTTATGGATTTAAATGATGACCTAGTTGCTTTATTTTTATCGCAATCAGAACATACCATGTCTTTCTTAAATGAAATATCGAGTAACCCTTTTACCATTTTTTCGTTGATAGTCTCGATATGGTATCCATATTTGCATGTCATAGTCTCATGTGTCAAAGCCAGCTTTCATCTTCGTTAGCTATTGGGGACTTACCTGCATTGTTAGTACTATCTGATAGATAGAAAACATATAAATTATTCTCCCTTATACCTTCATAAACTAAGTCTCCAGTAGTCATATCATATATAGAACATTTGTCTTTCACGAAGTTAAGCCATAACCATTATTTGTAAGATGACTTATGCTTAGTAGGTTATGTTTTAACGCTGTGACCAGACAAACATCTTTAATGACTAGGTAAGGAGGCATATCAACAATACTGTTACCTATTATATAACCTCTCAAAATATTTTCGAAGGAGACATATTATTCTTTCTTTATCGATAGCGTAGCGAATAAGGATTTATCACCAGTCATGTGCCGCGAACATCTGCTATCGAGGATCCATTTACTTCTAGCATGATAGGGTTGGCCCACCTAAAAAATGAGTAGATGTGACCTTTGGTACCCATTTTTTAATGGTCCATGAATGTTAGTCATAGGTATCCAGGCATATATATTCATGTCAACTAGCTTTTTAACTCTAAAAAACTTAGAGAGGTATTCATGTGAACCATAATATGTACAAAAAAATTGAGAGCTAGTGCTTGGTGTCATGTCATGATGCTTGTCTGTCTTCCCGGGATACTTATAAACAAAGGCATGATTGTGTGAAACATTATGCTTACGTACTTTCTTTGGTCTTGTCATGTTACATATATGTTGTGTCATATGACAGACCTTTGGCTGAGTAGCAGGTATCACCTATTTTTTCAACTTTATCTCTAACGTTTTAGAGAAAGAACATGCCTCGTCATACTTAGTAGTTATAGCATCTATTTTCTGTGTAGCGATGCTATACATTTTCTTCTCTAACTCATATAACTCATTCAGCATGGCATAATCATGATCTCTTTTCTTAATAGTTTTATGAGCATCATGCAAGCTAAGCTTCAGAGTTGATATTTCATCATCTGTGTTAATGGTGGAAGGTGTTTCTCTTATATCTTTCAATAGGGATGACAACCTTTCAATTCAGTAGTGTAAGCTTTGATCTCTTTTTGAGACTGCTTAGATTTCTCCAAGACTTTTTTGTCTTCATCTAATAAATCACTAAATCATCAGAAAGTTCATCAAATGTAAAGTTATCGTACAGAGGATTTGTTGATACCTGATCAAATGCCATCAAGCAAACATTTGCAGAGCGGCATCGTTTATCTTCTTCCTCAAATTTACTGGCCTCGCTTTCATGCCAACTGGTATTAGCGTACTTTTATGATGAAGTCTTTTTGTTTGATTGATCTTATCGACTTATTTTCTTTGCTATTGGACAGTCTTTCTTGATGTGTATTGTCTTCTTGCAACCATAGCAGATAGTTTCTTCTTTATTGCTTTCTTGATAATCCTTCTTCTTTCGATTTTTGATTTCTCAAACCTCAAGAATTTTTTGAAGTTCTTTACAAGAAGAGCTTGTTCCTCACCATCTGAATCTTCATTATCTGTGTCTTTCCTTGTGATTCTTTTAGCATGAGCTTTGAAGGTGATGGAATTTTCTTTTGGAGTCGATTCTTCAAAGTCTTCAAGGTATAGTTCATGAGTCATCAGTTTGCCCATGAGTGTTTCGAGAGACATAGTGGTGAGATTGATTCCTTCTATGATCGTAGTAGTTTTTTAGGTTCCAATTCTTTGTTAGACCCCTTAACACTTTGCGAATCTTTTCATGATTTAAGTAATCTTTGCCAAGAGATAATAAAGGATTAGTAATATCAATAAAAAGTGTAAACATCTGATTGATTGTTTCATTTGGCCTCATCTTGAAGGGCTCATATTCTTGTGTCAATATGCTTTAGGAACCTTCACTTATGAAGTACCTTCATGAGTTACCTCAAGAAGTTTTCAAATGTCATGTGGTGTAACACATGTAGATACTATGTTGAAGTCAGTCTTATCAATGGCACAAAATAGGGCATTGATCGCTCTTGCGTCAAGACTGGCTTATATCTTTTCTGTATCTGTGTATCTATCATGTGGCTTGTCTACAAGATTACCGTCAATCACTATTCTAGATGGATTTTTGTTGTCGTCTATGACTATAGACCAGAGATCAAAATCAAAAGATTCCAAAAAGAAACTCATCCATATTTTCTAGTAAGTGTAGTTTGTTCCATCAAATAGTGGAGGTCTATTTGTGGACTGCCCTTCACCGGTGAATATAGATTTTACGGCTATCATATATGTTCACTCTAGAGTACTATACTTGAATATAACCAGCTTTGATACCAATTGTGGGAACGATGATCACCTCTAGAGGGGGTGAATAGAGTGCGTGTATACAACGGAATAAAAATCACTACTTAAAAATTAATACGACAGAACTCAAACTGAAATAAAGTAGGCAGTAAATATAAATGCGCAATATAAATAAGTTCATAGAAGCAAATGCAAATGCAAATACCAAGGTTTATATTGGTTTTCCTCTAAGAGGACTAGTCCAGTCTCGAGTACTCTAGCTCGATGTTGAATCCACTATCGCGTAAAATACAAGCTTTGAATCTGAAACACTTGTAGCTCCTTATAATACTTGTTTTTTATCCGAAGAGCACTACTTCAAATTGCAAAAGCCTTTAATCGGAAGGACTTGCCGACTTCTATAACTGGATGAAAACTAAGACGTTTTCAAGCTCTGTACAACTCGACCAAACTTCTAGATTGAACCAAAACAGGAACGGGCTTGATTATGAGCTGCAAAGCTTAGATTTGAAAGTGGAAAGCTTTTATAGAATACTTGAATAAATAGAGAAGAGATAATTGAATGAGTGATTAGAAATGAAAAACTTTCCTCTATTTATAGTATTTTTCTGGACAGAACTCTGGCAGAGTTTGGTAATCCAACGTTCAAAAATTCAAATATTTGGAGACTGTTCCTCAGGGTGACCTGATCCCTTAAGAACTGAGTCAGTGGTGACCGAGTTTGGTTTGAGTTCGATTGCCCCATTTCCTGAATAAGTCATGAAGCATATGCTTTAGGCTTTTGTGGGTTTATGGGCTATTTGGAAAGTGGACTAGGTTTAATAAATGGACTGATCAATTTAGATGATTGGGTAGGCTAATTTTGGTAGTGGACTTTCAATAGCTGAGCCCAATTTCGATCAACTGTACATTTTTCCTAGACTCAGTAAATTAAAAATTACATAAAAATGTTGGAAAAAATGTATCGATTATTGATAAGATTATTGTTGGCGGAGACTTTGACTGGGTGTGGTAGTAAGGTTGTAGTCGTTCAGCAATAGTACCGTACCTATAGATTATTTTTGTGCTTTGAACTGGAGTTGTCAGTCAGTTATCAAGATCAAGTGTGACCAGACCAATGGGCCAACAGAATTCAACCTAGTTAGGGTGGTGCTAGTGACTAGTGTAGGCTACTCAAAACTATACAAATCAAACTATTTTGAACCCAAACTTGGTCCATACTTGCACAAGACCTAGTAGACCCTAAAAAGCCCTTACTTGGCCCATAAGGTTCACATAAAAGTGGTGGATAATAACCACTTTTAGTCATGGTAGGGCCGGCTCTAAATGGCAGTGACCTAGTGTGGTAGTTGCTATAACTCCTTTACATTACCTCTATTCCTCCTAAAACTTCTTCCAGACCTCCATTATTCATTCCTCTAAAATCTCAAGTAAGTTTTTCATAATTCTTTTCATCATTTTCCTCTCTAAACTTCTATCCAATCAACCAACAATTAGTCATTCGGCCTAGAAAAATTCAGTAGGGTAGTATTGACTTCAACAATATTTGGTACCACCAAAACAATAGGTAAGAGCCTTAAGTCCTTTTCCAAAAACCCTCCTCTATCTCTTACCTTTCATTTCCATATATCTTTTATAACTTTTTTAGGTGTTTAATCCCGTCAAACTTTTAGCACAAGCCGAAGTGTCCAACTGTGGTTTTGGCAAGAATTTTGGTCAAAGATTGGTGTGTACACACCAAAACATTTAATAAAACTTCTCCAAACCTTTTTCATCTCGTAGATCTTCAAATAAACTTTTATTTGATATATAATTAGCTATGGTTTGTTGTCGGCTATCCATCTTTTGGGACATTTTTCGAAGAAGTGTCCCTGCTGAAACCCGATGGTGTCAGGCTGTACAATTAATAATCCCAAAACGGGTATGTAATATATTTTCCTTGTCATTTTATGATTCCTAACTTAAGGACCGGCTAGATATATCATCCTCTAGGTAGAACCCATAATTAAAATATAAAAGACCAATTTAAAAGTTGTCGAACATGAATTTTTTTCACAAATTCAGTTCTGTCCACTTTTGTTTGTACCCTATTTACACATGTTTAATTCACTTTTGTGTATGAAACCTTCACAAACATTTACTTATGATTCTACCCTAACATATTCTATAATTATATCATGAAAAAAAATGTGTTTAGATAAGTGAAACCCTTGTATTTTGTGGCATTTTAATTCAATTCCAGAACTGTGACACAATTTTGTGGGCAACATTTTATGTGTAAGTTTTAGTATTTCTGGCCAAAAGCTTTACCATTAGAGCCCTAATGTAACCCCCTAATAGGCCAATACTTTGTTTTATATCAAACGCATGCTAAAATAAGGTAGAATCATGCTTTTGTCACAAAAAATATAAAATTCAAGAACTTGAATTTAGGGTAAAAATATGACAAATACTTTTATTTTATGTACATTTTTTTTTTGAAATTGTACAAAACATTAGACACATATTTACACCCAAACCGTTGCTGGAAAAATATTTTACTTCACTAGTTTACATGATCAACAATAGATGTTTGTGATGTTACATTTCAACACGTATTTAGTGCTAATTTTGTCCAAATATCATTATTTTGGTGTGTTGCAATATAGAGATAGTCATATTCCATTTTGGACTCATATAAAACATAGTAACTTGTTGATATGTTGGTTTAATGATTAAGAAGACTTTAGAATTGTTACATAGGGTTGGAAATATTGTCACAATTGACAATTTATAGATGTTGCCCTTCACTAGTTTATGACATTATGTTATGAAAAATGTCCCTGTACTTATGATCATTTTTACATAGTATATTTAATACCATAGTTTGGTTAGTAACTAAGAGACTTCCATGGTAATCTAGGTTTACATTCAACCCTTTGGTTAACAAGTAATTAGGTGACCGAAATACCAAAACAAGTCTATTTTTTACCTTTAATCATAGTCTACCTTATGTGTACATAGAAATGATATTATTAAGCATATCATACTAGGATAGCTGCTGATCTTATAATATTATATATATATAGGTCCTGGACACCGCTACGGATTTTGATTATTACTTTCAGCTCAAGAGCAAACGTAAGTACAATTTTCTGATTTTTTTTCAGTATATGATAATTTTTATATTACATGTTTAATAATGTGCTTGATTCCCGACACGTACGTTACATGGACTGGTATTGCATGGATTCTTAGTCAGGAGATGTGCCTTTCATGCTAGTATTGTACCTGGATCATCGTGCTCGTGTCTATTCTATGCATTGTGATTTATGTGTTGTGATATGTCGTGATTCAGATATATTAGTATTAGTCGGGACAGGAAAAGTATGAGTTGGATATGTGATCATACCCTGTAGATAAGATGGTAGTGTAGACCGCAGCTACTAGACACATCACGTATGGTTTAGCCAGCTTCCTTTTTATTATGCTCCGTGTTAGGCCCAACCCGATCTTTCATGCCCCATTCCCAAAAGTCACGGAACTAGGACGTGACTCGACCAGCTGGTACACTCTCAAGGACAATCCCAATCTAGGCAACCCACAAGAATGCACTTAACCTTTCGATCTAAGATTAAGTCCACAAAAATCTAAAGCTATCATGGCAGTCTATATCTCATCCACAGAAGTACAAAGATACAACTAAAGCAAATGAGTAACAAATATGTACTGAAGCTATTGAATAATAAAGAATAATATAAAAATAAAGTTTTAAGTAATCAAGAATTCAAGTCACGTCTGTTGGAGACAAATCCACTACCAGTAGACAAAAATAAAATATATTGGCAAGAAATAAAATAACTAAGTCAAAAACATGCTAAGCTAGGCATCAATAATGTCCTCAGCTACGGTGGTACCCTGGTCTGGTGCTGGCTCATAAACCTGCTCGTCTGCACCTGGATAAACCTCGACTAAACCTGGAGAGATCACCAGGTCCCCTGGGAAGTAGCAAGATATATAAAATATGCCTACTATGACAGTAAATAACATGCTAGGAAAAACAGAAAACAACTACTCGAATAAGAATAAAAATCACATGGAAGAACTCTATAGATAATAACATGTCAAAAGAAAAAAATACTAACTGTGGCTACAAACAAATTGAATGAACGTAGTCCTGCATGTTGCTTCCGGTCCTATACCTAGTAGTCGTACGTGGTGCTCCCTAACTATAGTGAGTCTCTATCATAGCCCTTAGGAGGACTCCCGAGTCGAGAGTGGCCAAGTAGTCAATCCTAGTATTGGTCAAGGGTCAAGTCAAGAAATAAGAAACATATGTTCAAGTCAAGTCACTCAACTAAACAATACTATCGAAGTCATGTGTGGAAATATATAAAATAACTAATGATAAAAGCAAGTGATAAAAGGTACAAGACATGAAAATAAATCATGACAATACTGTAGGTACATAATAGAAAATGAGACATGAACAAGCAAGAATTATAGGAACATGCATGTAAACAAACTATACAAAGTTGGAAAGGTATACTTGCCTTGTGGTAGTGCGTAGAACCAACAATATCTAAATCAATCATTGACCAACAAAAGTCAAACTCCCGCAAATGTCTTCGGATGTGGAAACAGACGTCACCAATGTTTTTGGCATAAAAAAATGTTTAAGATTGACTACCCATAATATCAATTCTGGATATAGGATCAAAACGGCAATTTTGGCTCGAAACAGTATCCAACGTTGGACCCGCTTTGCACCGAAAAATATACCAAAACCTACGATCACTAAAGTCGATAAATTATATACCTACGGATCCATTTTTTTATATAAACTCAACGGGATGTCCAGTTTTGGATTCCGATGAGTCGTACACAAAACTGTCCGAGGAATCGAATCGTGGGCCCGCCAAAATGGCGATTCGATCAACAGTCTCAAAATAGGACCAAATTGGCTCACAGGACCAGAAAAATGATATAACTCCACAGGTGCAAGTTTTGTCACGATGTGATGTGTGTGCACAAAGTAATTAGAATTTTTGCAAAATGGCCGGTACGGTGTTCTTCGATCGATACGTCTCGATTTTTCACACACACGCAACCAATTTGAGTTTCGTCAATTACCGTACGTCCACAACACCCATACACACCTTTTCACGTTACGACAAAGTTGTCCGATTTGTCGGGACGGACCTCGTATCGGTGGATTTTCTTATTTTAGAAACTGTTTTGTCATATTCTTTTTTCGATTTTTAATCCAGTTTTACTCGTAAATCATAACAAAACAATTATTTAAGGTTTCTAATGCTATTTAGGTTGTCTAAAATACGGTTTAAGTAGATTTCAAAAATTGTAATTATCCAGCCCAATAATTGCCTTCCAAAAACAGTATTTGAATACTTGTGCTCTGTTAAAAAAAAAACTATTTTTTTCGATACTTGAAGGTCGATTATCCATGGAATCTATTCTATTTCTATCAAACTAATAAATGGGATTCGAAGTTTATTAGATTGTTATCACATCGATCTTTTTTTTTCCAAGAAATGATGATAAATTGGGTGAGAAATTGACCTGGAAAGATGGCTCGAAGGAGGTGGTTGTTGTTGTTGTTACTCTATTGCTCGATGTTGTAGGTGTTAGTGGTGTTCCGACTGCTCACAACGGCATGCGACCAGTCTGGGTGCTTGTTAGTGGTCGAAGGATTGGAGACTACAAGTAGTTTTTGCTGGTTGGATGAAATTCAAAGGTATCGATACCTATAATATATAAAGGAGTTTGAATTTTATTTTCCATCGATTTAAACGTTTATTTAAACCTAGATTTATTCCATCATAGAAGAATGTGATAGGGATTACATATAAAAAATTTTGGTTTAAATCGATGGAGATTTGATGGATTTTAAACAATTGAAATCCTCGGATTTCCTATACACGGCGCTTGGGTTGCATTGGGGAGAGGAACTTGATCTCGCGAGATTTCCAAAGTCTTGCAAGATTTTGGGTTATATATATATATATATATATATATATATATATATATAACCCAAAATCTCGCGAGTCTTTGGAAATCTCGCGAGATCAAGTTCCTCTCCCCAACCCAAGCGTTGTGTATAAGAGATCCGAGGATTTTTTTTTGTTTATATATATATATATATATGTGTGTGTGTGTGTGTGTGTGTGTGTGTGTGTGTGTGTGTGTGTGTGTGTGTGCGTGTGTGTGTGTGTGTGTGTGTGTGATAAATGCAAGAAGTATTTATAGCAATATTACAAATAAAAAAAACCAACAGTTGTAACATATATTCATTAATTCATTTTGCTGAAATGTATATAAATAAAATCTATTGGTAGATATATAAAACCTAATATTTGTATACTTTGTATACACTTATATATACACAAGTTTACATATAGCCTAAAAATCCCAGAAATCTAAAATAGCATTTTAAGAAAATACCCATCATCTTGCCAAAATAATTAACAATTTTAATATCAATAACACTTATACTTTATATATAACAAATATTTAGAAAAATATTAATTAGCCCATTACAATAGAATCTCAAATACATACATATACAATAAATATATACTTACGTGGACGTCTCTGGTCGCACTACCTTACTACATGGGCTTGGGTTTGGGTTGGGTCAAGATTGGGCCAGTTAGCACAACCGAGCCTCCTAAAGAGTCAAAAATCTTAATAATTAATAAATTAACCATTTTATATGGGTTATGCCCTGACTTGGCTTATTTTTCTCGAAGGGACACAGATATGCCTAGATCTTCCCTACCATGGTTAATACACTAGTCAAACCACACAACTACACTAGCCGTGCCAAAATTCTTAGTCGATATATACCCCAAAACTTAACCGTGACTAAGGCCATATATATTAAAAATAAATGTATGATAAAATATTAAAAAAATCGAAAATCTCCTTTTATGTCAAATAAATAATAAAAATATTTTAAAAACTTTTAAGGGTTTATATTTTATCCTCCTTAAAAGAATTTTGTCCTCAAAATTAAAATAACTCACTTTGGTCAATAGAAATGCTAATGGTTCTAAGATAGCTCTAGAGGTGTGTTATGGCTCTATGGCTTTTCCTAATCACGCAAGTAATAGTCAATGGTAAAAATTCTACTCACTATCCTTACCATAAAATTTTAAGTCATTACTTCAGTTGCTTCTTGTGTTGTTGTTCCATTTTCAACCGTCATGGCAAAGGCATGACCTGGTCGCGGTGCTTCTGCTTGCTGTCTACCTGCTGCAAACTGTGTTGCCTGGTCGGAAAGCGGTCCACACAGATATCCTTCTTGCATTACGGGTTTGGTTGGTACTGGTGGTATTGGTGTAGCGTCACTCCTTGGACAATTACGACGTTAATGCTGGTTTGATCAACAAATTAAACATAGGCCTAGTAGTAGGCGACAATCCTTTTAGATACTTCCTTTCGTTTTGCAGTATTGTTAGGTTGGAAGCTCTCGATTCAGATATGGGTGGCTCTTGTTTACTGGTGTGTGGTGGGGCGTCTCTCGGGTCCTTCTGACAATACTTTTGTTGATGGTGTCGCTGGTTGTGGTCGCTTCTGGCTAGCCTCCCTTTTGTTAATATGCTCCTGGCATCGTGCTGCAGTCAGGACGGCTGAGTAGGAAGTAGGTGCTACTGATCCTATGAGCCTTTGCATCTCAAAGCTAAGTCCGTCAAAAAACTTTTCTGCCTTCTGCTCTTCAGTCTGTATTTGGTATGGGAAGAAACGACTTAAGCGCAAGAACTCCGCATTGTACTCCTCTACTGTCATACTACCTCGTGTAAGGTAGATGAATCGGTCTCGAAGCTCCGCTCGTGCTGTAGCAGGAATATACATATTATTGAAGAGTTTAGAGAACTCTTCCCATGTGAGTCCGTCAGGGCCCAATCGCTCCTCTTCGGCTTCCCACCAATGATGCATATTGCTAGTCAGCTGTATCCTGACGATTGCCATCCACTTCTCCTTGGGAAGTTCAAAAGCTACCAATTGATGCTCGATGTAGGTGAGCCACGTATGAAGTTCGGTAGGGTCCTCATTTCCAGAGAACTGTTTGGGTATCATTTTCCTAAACTCAAAAATTGATTCAATCTTCGGCTGATAGGCTGGCAGTGCCATTTGTGCCAAGGCTATCACTATGCTTTCTCTTAGCGCTTCGGTCTACTGCTGTTGGGTCTGTTGTTGTACTAGCTGCTGGTCTTGCATCATTGAATAGAACATCTGGAATAATTATTGTTCGTTCATCTACTAACCCAGTGGGAAGGGCATGAATGGCATCGGAGGCATGGGAGGTGGTGGAGGTAAAGGAGCTCCTTATTGTGGCATCGGTGCCTCCTGCGACGTCTATCCATCCGTCTATGAGTTTGAAGGATGTTCGCTCTACTGAGTAAGCTGGGCCCCAGGTGGTGATGGAGTTCCATCGGTGTGGGTCACGATAGAATTTGGTGGAGTGCCTACTGCGGTCGTGCTTTCGTCTTGAGAGTCCATTATCTGTGTAGAAAGAAAACCATTAATCGCTGAAGGGATTTCAAGCAGGATGTAAGTAAAGTATTTAATAGAAATTGATGATAGATACCAATAACGTGTCAAGGCATGTGGATGAGATCCTAAATATCTAATCCTATTTACAGACACGCTTGATAAAGTAATATAACCGAAACGGCTAAGTTAACCTGCATGGGCCACCACAAAAACTGTCACGCCCGGTCACAAAGTCACGGGACTAACACGTGAATTGGCCGGCTGGTATACTCTCAAGGATAATCCCAATCATGGGAACCTTCAAGAATGCACTTAAGCTGTCTATCTAAGCTATCATGGCAGTTAGGGGTGAACGTCGGTATAATCGGTAGGTATTTGGTCGAATTTTCTGGTATTCTTTTAAATCGGTATTTAAAAATCAATACCAAAATTGTACCATTTAGAATCGATTTTTTCGATTTCAGTTAAATCAGTATTGGATCAGTTTTTGCTCGGTATCGGGTATTTTACCAATTAATATTTGATCAGTCAACACACTTAATTTTATAGAACCTTTTAACCTAGAAATATTTTTTAATTTTTTTGGAAACATTCAATTTCAAAGCCAAGCCTCTACCAACAAAGCAATTAATCAAATATTAGAATAATATATAACAAGTTGCGAACACCTAAAAACGAGCTTAAAAGATCAAGATCATTAAGTTTAATCCTTATAGTAGAAGTTCAAGTACACCAAAATTTACTTTAAAATTCTATGGAAACACAAAACATAAGCTCAAAAGATTAAAAACAAAAATTCTTAGGGTTCTTACCCTAAGTTCAAGTCCACCAAAATCCATTCTAAGTTCTAAGAAACTGATTTTCAACTAAAATAATGATAAAAATAAAAATGAATAGCATTAAATTAATCACTAACAACATTCTAAGAATATATATGTAGGAACGAAATCGTAAAGCAGAATACTCTAGAGGGGGTGAATAGAGTAGGCAGCGGAATATTTATAATTAAAAAACTCGTTAGCAGTTAGATCACAGATATAATAATAATCACAAAAATAAATAACTGTATTGAAAAAGAGTAATCAGAAGGCAAACGCAAACACAGAGATTTATACTGGTTTTCCTCTTGTGAGGACTAGTCCAGTCGGAAGAACTCTAGCTTCTAGTTAAATCCACTATTGGAAAATCTTACAAGTTTTCATACGAAGTTCTTGCAACTTCTACAGACGCGAGCTTTGATACGAAGAACTTGACCAACTTCAATTATGAAGAGTCAATCTTCAATCAAGCCTCTGATTACAATCGCTCGGAAACTTCTAGACCGTACCGCACTGGCAAATCGACTAGAGGATTGTAACTGGCTTGGGATTTAAAAATGGAAGCTTTTTAGAACTCTTTGGAAGAAATGTAAGCTTTAGAAGAGAAGAGATTGAAAGTGAATTGGTGATTTGAAATAATCGAAATTCTTCCCTATTTATAGTTTTCCAAAGGCAGAACTCTGACAGAATTCGGGCAGAACTCTTTGTAACCAACCGCAACTGAAGGAAGACCAAGTTCAAAATCAAACGTTCACATAGCGTTCAACTTGGCCGAAATCTAGCCGAACTCTGGTCGAGTTCTGTCAGGGTTTGGTCAGTTGATTTTGTGAAAAATAATTTTTGGCTTTTTGAAAAGTCCTTCAGAAGCTTTTTTTAAAATAGATGTTTTTCAAAAACATAGGTCATTTTAGAAAGATAGGTCAGTTTTGAAAAACGTTTTCGGATAGCCTATTTGCCAGTACGACTTGGTGTACAATGTATTCCTAGACTCAATAAAAATGAAAATTACATTGCTTTGAAGGAAATACATTCTTGAGTGGCAAACAGCTTCGGTCTTGAACTGAGTAGATATCCATCTTTGATCAGTGTCCAAAACGTCATAGGTAAATATCTGAATTGATTAGTATATCGAGATAGAGTTTGATTAATTATTAAAATCAGGTTTGACCATGACCAATGGGCCAACAATCTCCCCCATTTTGATAATTGACAAACCTTGTCGATATAACATCTTTGGTCTTGATCAATTCAAAAGTGTACTGAAAGTACCGAAAAATAAAAATTGTTCATAACCTGTATCCATAAAGATGTTAGATCTTATTTCTTTCCCGTTGTCACTTAGCAAAATAATTGCAAAGAGAAAGCTCCCCACAATAAATGCATAAGTAACAAGCAGTGAAGAAACATAATTAAAATATATAAAAACATTCATCACAGGCATGGTATAAACATTTATAAGAGAAACGGAAATGGAATAAACAACACAGGCTAGTATTTGTCACAGACAGTTTATATGGAAGCATAAAGAAATATAATTCTATAATAAAGCTGAAACAAATAAAGTGTTAAATAATAAACTAAAGTGAGTCATATGCCAAACTGAGGCATAAAAATATATGTCTATCAAAGTCACAAATCGTATCTAAAATAAAGAGTACTGATAATATCTTTGAATGTCGGAGCATTACCAAGTAAACATAAGACAAAATAGACAGTCTCAAAAGTAATATCTCAAAAATCATTATCCTCATCCTCATCATCATCGGCTGCAGTGCCAGCATGTCCAGATGGACCAGCTCCAGAAGTGCCAGCTCCAGAAGTATGTAGAGTAGCATCAGAAGTACGATACCAATCGTATGCGTTCCCTGGCTGGAACAGAAAGTGGAACGCCTCATCATCAATGCGGTAGCCAGATATAAAAGGGTCTCGAGGAAGAGAGCTAACAGAGTGACCCATCTGTGCAAATCTCAGATCGGCGAAGGAGTTGGCAATAGCCTGGAACCGAGTCACGTCACGGAACTCATGTTCCCTGGAAGTGTCAACGAAGAATGTCTGCAGATCTAATAAATGCTGGTGAATACCCTCAAAGTTCATAGGGTAAGACTGAGGAGGACTAGGTGCTGTAGGAGCAGGTGCAGTAGGTGCAGGTGTAGGAGGTGGAGGAGCAGTGGCAATGCTATGACGAGAAAGCTTGAGGAACTTGGGCTTAGGGTCCAAAGCAAAAGTAGATAAATCAATATCAAATCTCTGAAAGATGTGTTGGAGGATCATCGCATAAGAGAGGTTGCGGTCTCTTCTGCGACATCTACCAGATGAATGATAGTCTTAGGGGCAAAAAAAAGAATCTCCTTAAGAATGTGATATAAAGTAGAAAGCTCAAGTACAGTGACATCATCTTTTGAAGTGGATTTTAGAAGTAGGGTGGAATAGATGATGCAATAAAATTCGTAGTTAAACAAGTTCAAGTTATTGGCCTTGAACTTTTCAGGACGAGCACGTACGGACGCACAAAGCTCATTCTTGAAACTAACGAGATTCGTACCCTCGGAAAAATCAAAATCAGTGATGTCATCGAGCGGGGCACCTTCGTTTGGAAGACCAAGGATTTCTGCTAGCAATTCATCATTGAACTCGATATCTATCCCACCGATACGAGTTCTCGTGGTAAAAGTGTCTAACACGAAATTACAGTAAAATAGTCTAATAGCATTAGTAGCTATAGGGAATTGTAAAGTAACAAAGTGATGTAATCCTAATGCCTCAAAGTAAGGACGGTGGTCAGAAAATACAGTCCATTTGATCGGAGATCCGGTACATATAGTACGTATAATAAAGTTGGCATACCAAAGTAATGCTTGGTCGGGAGTTTTGAAATAAAACTCGTCGATGCACCGTCATCCGATTGGACCGAAAAAAAGAGGGAATCCGTGTTCGGATCAGAAGACGATGCCTCTTCACTTGCATTGGTCTTCTTCCTCTTGAAAGGATTGAATCCCTTAGGCATTCTTTCCCAAAAACTAGAAACCCTAATAATTTGAAAGTGAAGGAGAGAAGGAATTATACCTTCCGAGAATCAGGTATGCTGAAGAGGACGAGATTCTCCGCATGAATCCAAATTTTGGACGAAGATCTCCACGTAGATTGGAAGAAGGAAGGTGGAGAAGAACTAGGGTTTTCGGGGCACGGTTGCTGCTATTTGATGTGGTTTGGAAGAATGAAGAAGATGGGGGCCTCGGGTTCTGACTGATACATATATATATATATATATACATATATATATATATATATACATATATATATATATATATATATATATATATATATATATATATATATATATCCAGCTGAACTCTGGCCGAACTCGAACTGAATTTGCCAAGGGTTACCTGGCTATATATAAAAAAAATTATGGGGCCACATCTTTTTCATCAATACATTTCAAATATTTAATTCAAAGTTTAGTAATTTTAAATTTCAAATAATACAATTAATATTCTTTACTCAACTTTTGTTTCAGATTAGCTGTAGGAGTACTGTCCCAGCTAACGGAGGTTCACCGGAGAACTCTTAAATACCGCTTCGCTTCGACCGTAGTCGTGGTGACAGACAGACTCTTTTTAGGCTTATCTCAAAAACAGTTATTGAGTATTGAATAAATTAATTAATAAAATAAAATTAATTAATATTATTGACATCTAAAATTCCTAATTCTCGACGTAAATAATTGAAACGATCTTTCGCTAGAGGTTTTGTGAGAATGTCAGCTAATTGATTCTGTGTGTCTATGCATACAAGGTCTATATCTCCATTTTGTTGATGATCTCTAAGAAAGTGATGTCGAATCTCGATATGCTTAGTATGAGAGTGACATAATGGATTCTTAGTCAAATTAATAGAACTAGTGTTATCACAGAAAATAGGTATGTGTGAAAAATGTAATCCATAGTCTTCTAGAGTTTGCTTTATCCACAAAATTTGTGCACAACAACGTCCTGCGGCAATATACTCAGCCTCGGTTATTGATAATGCGACAAAATTTTGTTTTTTGCTAAACCAAGAGACTAGAGCTTTTCCTAGAAAATGACATGTGCCGCTGGTACTTTTTATATCTACTTTGCATCCGACAAAATCAGTATCAGAATAACCGATTAGGTCAAATGACGTGGTTTTGGGATACCATAAGCCGACAGAAGAAGTACCTTTAAGGTATCGGAAGATACGCTTAACTGCGCACATATGTGATTCCTAAGGATTAGCTTGAAAACGTGCACACAAGCAAACACTAAACATAATGTCTGATCGACTAGCAGTTAAATAAGTAAGCTACCGATCATACCTCGATACTTACGTATGTCGACGGGTTTGCATCATCAGTATCAAGCTTGGTTGAAGTTGCCATTGGAGTGCTAAGTGGCGTGACTGCTTCCAGGTCGAACTTCTTTAATAGATCTTTAGTGTACTTTGCTTGATTTATGATCGTCCTATTGTTGGTTTGTTTGATTTGCAGTCCGAGAAAGAATTTCAGCTCTCCCATCATGCTCATCTCAAACTCATTTTACATACACTTTGAAAATTCATGACACAGAGATTCATCAGTAGATCCAAAAATAATATCATCTACATAGACTTGAATCAAAAGAATGTTGTTATTCAAAGACTTTATAAACAATGTAGTGTCAACCTTTCCCTTTGAAAAACCGTTATCAAGTAGAAAAGAGCTTAGACGGTCGTACCAAGCTCGAGGAGCTTGTTTCAAACCCTATAAGGCTTTCTTCAACTTGAAAACATAATCAGAATTTTTAAAATTAGTAAAACTTGGAGGTTGAGCTACATAAACTTTTTCTTTTATAAAACCATTCAAAAATACACTTTTGACATCTATTTGAAATAACTTAAAATTATGAAAACATGCAAATGCACATAACATGCGAATGGATTCTACTCTCGCAACTGGGGCATAAGTTTCATCGTAGTCGATACCTTCTTCTTGATTGTATCCTTGAGCTACGAGTCGAGCCTTATTACGAGTCACTAAACCATTCTCGTTCAGTTTGTTTCGGAATACCCAACGGGTGCCAATGATCGGATAATCAATGGGCTTGGGAACAAGTTTCCAAACTTGATTCCGTTCGAATTGGTTTAATTGCTCTTGCATAGCATCTAACCAAAATTTATCACTACATGCTTCTTCAATATTTTTGGGTTCAAACTGCAAAACAAAAGCAACTCAAGAAGCTATATCTTTATTGGAGGAACGAGTACTTACACCCTTGGTAACCTCACCAATTACCAAGTCCTTTGGATGATCTGCCAAGAATCACATCTCTTTTGGCGTATCCTCGGGATTGCTAGTTCTGGCTTCTTTGCTTGAAGACTCGGCAGGTGCTTGGTGTGAAGGTTCTGCATCTTTGTGTGAAGGTTTTACAGTAGCTGTACTTGGTGTAATTATGTCTTCATTGTCGTCATCGTCTACGTGTTGATTTAGCTCATCAAACTTGACATTGATTGATTCTTCGATGATCATGGTTCTTTTGTTGAAGACTCTGTATCCTTTGCTCTTTGCTGTATAACCTAAAAATATACCTTCATCGGCCTTTTCATCAAATTTACTCAGATTGTCTTTAGTATTAAGAATAAAGCATTTACAACCAAAAATCTTATAAAATGAAACATTGGGTGTTATATCAAACCATAGTTCATAGGGAATCTTCTTCGATATAGGTTGAATTAGAACCCTATTGAGAATATAGCATGTTGTATTGACAGCTTCAACCCAAAAGTATCTAGGTAGACTAAACTGGTTTAACATTACTCTAGCCATTTCAGATAGTGTCATGTTCTTACGTTCCATAACTCCATTTTGTTGTGGAGTCCTAGGGCAAGAGAATTCATGCAAATAACCGTGTGTGTCACAAAATTGCTTGAATTCTGCATCCTCAAATTTGCCGCCATGATCACTACGAATGCGAGTAATCATGAACCCTTTTTCATTCTGTACTTTCTTGCAAAAGGTGACGAATTCTAAAAATGCATCGTTCTTGCGTGCAAGAAAATAAACCCATGTATATCTAGAGAAATCATCTACAATGACAAATGCATATAAGTTACCACCTAGGCTAGCAATTCTACTTGGTCCAAATAAGTGCATATGCAACAGTTGTAAAGGTCTAGTGGTATTACAGCGTTCTTAGATTTAAAAGCGGATTGGATAGTTTTATTCTTTTCACATTCACTACATACCGTATCCTTCTTAAAAGATATGTCCGGTAAGCCGCGTACCAATTTCTTTATAGATAGTCTTGAAATGGTATCCATGTTTGCATGATAGAGTCTCATATGCCATAGTTGACTCTCAATGCTTTTAGCCATCAAACATCTACCTGCTTTGTTAGCATCTTCCAATAAATAGAAAACATATATGTTGTCTTCCCTGATACCTTCAAAGATAGTACTACCAGTTGAACTATCAACTATAGTATATTTGTCTTTGACAAAGTTAATGCCATAAGCATGATCAGCTAAATGGCTTATGCTGAGCAGATTATGTTTTAACTCGGTAACTAGACAGACATTTTTAATCACAGGATAGGGAGCCTTACTAATTTCACCGATACAGATTATGTACCCTTAAATTATTACCGAAGGAGACGTATCCTTCTTTATTCTTCTTCGACAGTGTTGCGAATAATAAAGCATCACCGATCATGTGCCGTAAGCAATCACTGTCGAGGATCCATTTGCTCCTAGCATGTAAAGGGCGTTCCACCTATAAAATAATTTATAGATGAAACTCTTGGTACCCATTTCTTGTAGGGTCCTGACTGGTTAGTTTTTGGTATCCATGCATAAACATTTAAATCTACTAACTTTCTGATTCTACATGCAGAAGATATATGACCAATGAGGCCACAATAATGACATTTTGCATGTTGAGTTTTGAAAGTTGTGTGAGGTGCATGATTGGTGGGTTTTGGTTTTCTAGTGTAGAAGAATTTATGCCTATTAGCCTTCTTGGGCATAGGTTTGGTATGGTTTGGTCTGACAGTGTTTGGTTTGGGCGTGTTCCGATGATTCGGTAATTGACACGTGTTAGAATAGGAAGTAGCAACTTCAGGCCATTTTTCTAAACTAATTTCCAACTTTTTGGAAGTGTCATATAATCTAGTATAGTCAGATGTAAGTGTTTCTATTCTGACTTGTGCACACTGGAGACTTTTTCTCTCCTTAGATAGGTCTTCCTTTAACTGGATAATAGTTTGGTCTTTTTCTTCGGATGACTTAATAGTCTCGTGTAACAACAACTTAATAGATGAAAGCTCACCAGACTCAATTGAAGAGTAATTATTTCTAACATGATCTAGTTGGTCGGTAAGTCTTTATATTTCACCTTTGTACTCTTTGAGTACCTTCTTAGAGGTTTTATATTTACTATGCAGTTTCCTGTAATCATTTAACAGGTCACTGAAAGCCTCTCCTAGTTGCTCAAAGGTAAAATCATCATAAGGATCAAAAAGAGGATTAGTTATTACCTGATCGCAAGCCATCAAGCATACATTTGCAGCAGCATCTGATTGTACGTCTTCTGAATCGCTGGCTTCACTTTCATGTCATATGCTTGTGTTGGCGTACTTTCTTGATGTAGATTTCTTCAGGTAGCATTTGTCAAGTTTACTGCATTTTCTTGTTGATGATGATCCTGTTGGACAATCTTTCTTCATGTGTCCTTTCTTCTTGCATCCATAGCAAATAGGATCTTCTTTATTGTTGTTGTTGTTGCTGTTTTTTGTTCTCCTGTTAAATCCAATAAACTTCTTGAATTTCCTTACCAGAAGAGCTTGATCTTCAAAGTCGGAGTCACTGTCGTCAGAGTTATCTTCGACAGTTCTTCTCTGTTGAGCCTTGAGAGCGATTGACTTCTCTGACTTCTCCTTTGGTGTAGCATCTTCAAAGTCTTGAAGTTCTAACTCATGAGTGAGTAGCTTACCCATGAGTGTTTCCAGAGACATTGTTAAGAGGTCGTTTCCTTCAATGATTGTTGTAGCCTTTGGAATCCAGTTCTTTGTGAGAGCTCGTAGAAGTTTACGAATCTTTTCATGGTTATTGTAATCTTTGCCTAATAAAGACAAAGGATTTACAATATCCAAGAATCTTGTAAACATCTGAGTGACTGATTCACTTGGCTTTATTTTGAACGCCTCGTACTCCTGAGTAAGTCTGCTGATCTTTGACTCCTTGACTTGTGTTGTTCCTTCGTGGGTTACTTCGAGAAGTTTCTATACTTCATTTGATGTTGTGCAGGTAGACATCCTGTTAAATTCAGTTCTGTCTAAAGTACAAAGCGTTAATAGCACGTGCGTCAAGACTGGCCTTTTTTTCATCCTCTGTATATTTGTCATGGGATTTTTCAACTAAAACTCCATCAACATTAATACGAGGAGGCTTTTTGTAGCCATCAATAACTACAGACCATAAGTCAAAATCAAGAGATTTCAGAAAGAAACTCATACGTATTTTACAATAAGTGTAGTTCGTGCTGTCAAACAATGGAGGTCTGTTTGTGGCTTGGCCTTCACTTGTGAATTTCACAGTTGCCATGTGTAATTCTGTGATCTATATAACAATTGAAAAATAATTGAATATAGCCACAATTTTACCTTGCTTTATATGTATAACCCGCTCTGATACCATTGTAGGAACGAAATCGTAAAGCAGAATACCCTAGAGGGGGTAAATAGAGTAGGCAGCGGAATATTTATAATTAAAAAATTCGTTAGCAGTTAGATCACAGATATAATAATAATCACAAAAATAAATAACTGTAATGAAAAAGAGTGATCAGAAGGCAAACGCAAGCACAGAAATTTATACTGGTTTCCCTCTTGTGAGGACTAGTCCAGTCGAAAGAACTCTAGCTTTCAGTTGAATCCACTATTGGAAAATCTCGCAAGTTTTTATACGAAGTCCTTGCAACTTCTATAGATGCAAGCTTTGATACGAAGAACTCGACCAACTTCAATTGTGAAGAGTCAATCTTCAATCAAGCCTCTGATTACAATTATTCTGAAACTTCTAGACCGCACCGCACTGGCAAATCGACTAGAGGATTGTAACTAGCTTGGGATTTAAAAATAGAAGCTTTTTAGAACTCTTTGGAAGAAATATAAGCTTTAGAAGAGAAGAGATTGAAAGTGAATTGGTGATTTGAAATGATCGAAATCCTTCTCTATTTATAGTTTTTCCAAAGGCTGAACTCTGACAGAATTCGGGCAGAATTCGGACAGAACTCTTTGTAACCAACCGCAACTGAAGGGAGACCAAGTTTAAAATCAAACGTTCACATAACGTTCAACTTGGCCGAACTCTGGCCGAACTCTGGCCAAGTTCTGTCAGGGTTTGGTCAGTTGATTTTGTAAAAAATAATTTTTGGCTTTTGAAAAGTCCTTCAGAAGCTTTTTGTAAAATAGATGTTTTTCAAAAACATAGGTCATTTTAGAAAGGTAGGTCAGTTTTGAAAAACGTTTTCGGATAGCCTATTTGCCAGTACGACTTGGTGTACAATGTATTCCTAGACTCAATAAAAATAAAAATTACATTGCTTTGAAGGAAATACATTCTTGAGTGGCAAACAGCTTCGGTCTTGAACTGACTAGATATCCATCTTTGATCAGTGTCCAAAACGTCATAGGTAAATATCTAAATTGAGTAGTATATCGAGACAGAGTTTGATCAATTATTAAAATCAGGTTTGACCATGACCAATTTTTTTTTTTTAAATATATATATATATATATTACAGTTAAAAAATAATCGGTTTGGTTCGGTATTTTTGGTATGGTATTACACTCAAACCGTTAGTACTACCATTATACCATATTTTAGTCGATTCGACAATTCGGTATCGGTACATAATTTATGTTCGGTTATTCAGGATATTTTTAATCGATATTCGGTCGATTTTTCAGTAGTGGTCGTTATTTGCTTACCCCTAATGGTAATCTATATCTCATCCACAGAAATACAAAGATACAACTAAACCAAATGAGTAACGAACAAGTATTGAAGAAACTGAATAATGAAAAATAATATAAAAATTGAAGTTTCAAGTAATCAAGAATTCAAGGCACGTCTGATGGAGACAAATCCATTACCAGTAGATGAAAATAAAATATAGAGACAAGAAATTAAATAACTAAGTCATAATGTGCTAAGCTAGACATTAACTATGTCCTCAACTGCGGTGGTACCGTGGTCTGTTTCTGGCTCATAAACCTGCTCATATACACCTGAATAAACTTCGACTAAACCTAGGAAGATCACCAAGTCCTTAGGGGATTAGCAAGATACATAAAACATGTCTACTATGACAGTAAATAACATACGAGAAAAAATAGGGCAACTACTCGAACAAGAATGAAGATCAATGGAAGAACTCTATAGATAATGATATGTCATAAGAAAAGTAATACTAAGTAAGGCTACAAATAAATTGAATGACCATAGTCTTGCATGGTGCTTCCGGTCCTACAGCTAGTAGTCTTGCGTGGTGCTTCCTAACTATAGTAAGTCTCTATCGTAGTCCTTAGAGGGACTCCTGAGTCGAGTGTGGTCAAGTAGCCAATCCTAGTATCTCTAGTGCCCCGCTCCTCGTGGTCCACTATGTAATATCCACGACTTGCTGACTTAGTCTTGAACTAAGTATTTGGGAAAACCATTGCCGTTAGCGATTGATCACGGATGAAATGCAATAAACCTTTTCAACTGATGGATTGGCTTCTCTTGAAATGAGTCCAATAGTTTTCATTGGATGTTTTCTTTTGCTACTTGGTTTTGATGAATGCGTTTTCGTGTTAGTTTTCGATGATTTGTTTTCATTCCAAATGTCCCGTAAGTGAAACATCTCATCGATTGGACCCATGGACCAACATAGATTGGGCTGGGAGTAAGAGGTCGTTGTTCGAAGGAGTGATCCTGGCTGGTTGGTCACGTGTTCGCTTTCATCGTATATCGCATTCATTCCGAATCATGAGAGAAAGAGACCGAATTATGCTAATCGAATGTTGGTACCAATGCCAGAGGATGCATAGACATACACAGAGCGTGAACATTGCGTGAAGTCCCTCCTTCACTCAACTAAGATTCATCTTGGTGAGTTGCTCTAACCGGACTTGCATTTATTTGTACGTCCTAATAAAAATGACCTCTAGTCCACTTTGTTGCCTCGTTCCTATGATCAACGATACCACAATAACAAAAGATAAGAGAAGATAAATGAATCGAATTGAATGCTTGTTCAAGTGCTGCTAAACATCTGTTCAAATGAATGATCATATGCTATATTGCTAGTATGCTATAAAAGTGTAGATATGTGCAGACGGACTTGTACATATTGAGAGGAATAAGAAGTAAGGCATGAAATAAACGTGTCATATATCTGTTAAGATGAGAAATGAATACGGCCTAGCCCGTAAACAAAATCTGATTCATTTGATAGAACTGCTAGAGCATCTATTGGTCTCGAACAACTTGTGCACAAGGTAAAATCTGTCTCTCGGGTGGTATCTAGGGGTGCCTGGAACCACTCGGCCTAGGAGAGATTAAGAGCACCCTGAGGTAAAAGAGACCTCATGTTAAAAGGGTAGCCGACATCTGAGTCCTTAGCGACGAGCTGAACCAAAGAGTCACAGCGGCTAATCACGGGAAAAGACCTCGTGGACCATCATATAGATAGGCCACATATATGACCCAAATTATGAAATTCAATACCTGCAAGAATGAAACATGAGTTATTCATTATGCAAATTGTGCTAACATATCTTATGCAGGGATGACTGTCGGCGATGGGTAAGTTGGTTATGAAATATTCTTCTGTCATATTTCTTATGAATTGTTAAAAAGAACCTAGACATGTAGAAAGAGCACTAGTAAATATGTAGCTTCACATGTTGACTTAATACAGATATTTGTGAGTTTCGAAGAAAAGCCGCTCGCCAGTACATGATGTGTGTTGAGCCACGTTGTGGACATCCTTTTCAGAAAGCAAAGGAGACAGGGGATTTCAAGTGAGGTACTGAAGCTCGTCTAGCCCAGTAGAGCTCGTGGATTGCCTCAAGCTACTTTTTGTTTCCAGTCAAGTCACAAGTTTCTTTTCCTTTGAAGGTGTCTTTATATTTCAAGCATGTAATAAGGGATATGATGTATGGGCATTGTGGCTATTTTAAAAAGAGGGTTTTTACGAGAATTATGTAGCTAAGATAAGGCACTCTGTGTTTACAAAGCTTTGTACTTGTATTCTTATCAAGTCTATCAATAAAAAAAGTATCTTCATTTCAAGTCTCTATCCCATATTTGGTTTTCTGTAATTAAATATGTTGTGTGCGTGTGTTTTGCGTTGTCTAGTTGTTTTGTGCAAGTACTGGCCTTGTTCAAGCGTAACTTAGGCTTGTACGGCATCATGCCTTAGCAAGGACGAACGATCCCGCAGGGATCAAAGCGAGGACGAACGACCCTAGCGGGATCGGAGCATGACAAAGTGGTATCAGAGTATGGTTTTACGTCCTTGGCCTCTTGCAAATATCATTTTTGAAAAGTATATAAAGTATTTTGATGGCTTTCAAAAAAGTCCCAATTTTGAGTCATGAAAAACCAATGCCTCATACAATAAGTCCATAATATTTTATAAGACTAACAGAAATACTCTTTTGTAGAGAAATGGCTCCTCCACAACCATCTGGCCCGACCGATCCGATAGAACGGATTATGACCATGATGGAACTACAGAGACCTGATGCCGAGGAGCGTAGCCAGATGCAACAGGCCCAAATGGAGGCTCAATAGAAATAGCTGGATGCCTTGACCCAATTCGTAACTTCGCTAGCGCGAAATCAAGATACCACCGCAGCGACCAAACCGACGGGAACGCCCGAGATTGAGCCAATGGATGGTAACGAACCCCAGCCGACGCGTAGGCTCTCTTCCTTTAAGCCAAAGGACTTCTTGGATGTGAAACCTCCAAAATTTGAGGACAGGACATCACCAGATAAGGTGGTGGACTGGATCGATAAAATGGAGAGTTTGTTCATATTCGTAGGAGTTTCGAGTAGTAAAAAGGTGTAAGCCCCCTGAATTTTTCGGTTTATTTTTATTTTTCTGAATGAATTATTTTCGATAAATATTTTATTATTTAATTTTTTTTATCGTTAATGTACCTTTCCATGACTTTGACTTCTGGAGCGTCAGGGATGCCAATCTCTGGAAACTCCCTTCACGAGTTTTGAAGTAGACAAGATTATCTTTGTTTTGATATATTGTGTCCCACTTGAACTCATTCCCTTGTGCGCTTTTTTTATCGTGCAACTTCGGGTCAACTTAGACCAATTAATCGTTGAATAATTATTCCTACTTTTATCTTTGATCATCGTTTGCACGTCACCGTGACCTTTAATTTAGGAGCACCAGACCAGTCGTTTTCTCAGGACCAACTTCTCATAAATGATCTACTCGAGACGCTCTTCACCCATGACCTTCGTGTCCCACTCAGACACTCCATTTTGTGCTTCAATTTCTTCGCACAACTTCCGGGTCAATTTAGGCCGACTTATTTTCTACCGTAAAACCTGATTTAATTTCCAATTTAATTTTGGGACCCGACATTGATCCAATCTAGTCGACCCAAAGTACGGACGTGGCCCACATGAAGCCTACTACCCACATGACGCTTGTGTCCCATTTATTGGAGTCCCCGTATATTATTTATTTGCCCATGATTATAAATCCTTATTTTTAATTCAATTATTGCACCCGGTTCGATTTTGATCCGACCTGGCTTGACCGAACCCGAACCCAAGCTCCACGTTGTCCTCTCATGACTGTCCAAACACCCCACATAATTTTTCTATTTTTCCTATTTTGGAAATATCACTTCCTCTCTCTACTTTACAAATATCTATATATATATAGAGAGAGAGAGAGAGAGAGAGATATATATTTTTATATATTTATATATATATATATATATATAGAGAGAGAGAGAGATATATATATATATACATATATATATAAATAACTCTCTCTCTCTCTCTCTCTCCTATTATTAACAAACACCACCTCACCCCCTCTCTCTTTACAGCACACAACACTCCCCCCCTATTATAGCCGACCTCTCTCTCTCATTCTCTCTCAAATATCTCACTCTCTCTACTCTCACACTCTATATATATATATATATATATATATATATATATATTAATACACATACATACACCTCTTTCTCCTCTAAAACCACACACAACACCTCCACCACAGCCTCCACTCCTCCCTGGCCGAGCCCAGCTCCCCGACGCAGCCCCCATCTCCTCCTTCCTCCTTCTCATCCTCTTCATCATCTACATTATCTTCACCATCATCAACTCCATACACCACCACCTTCACCATCATCTCCACTCCCACCACTAATCACCATCTCCACCACCACCCGCACAGCTACCCCTGCCGTGCCCCGACGATGCGCCGCCACATGTCGCCGCACCATGCTGCCGTAGCTGCCGTGCACGAGCGCAGCAGCTCGCAGCAGCGATGCTAACTGCAGCAAGCAGCAGTGGCCGTCGTGCCACCCCGCAGGCGCATGGGGGTGGCCATGCTCCACTTCGTGGCCGGCCCGCGCAACCCCGAGAAGCCTACACCACCGACGACCCCTAGGCGACCCCCCATGGCCATCCTCTTCTTCCCCGACGCGACGCATAGACGATTTGTGCGTTTTGAACGAAATTCCGTCGACGCGCGCGGAGGAAAGTTTCAGAAATTATATTTCGGAACAGTGACTTCGTACGTGTTTTTCGGGAGATCCGACCGTTGGATCGGCAAACTATTTACTCCGTCATAATCTCGGTACATAGCACTTCACTCCCCTCAAATTTCGTCCGTTAATTTCGTCGTTTGATACCTCAAAACTGGCCACCAAGTTGACGTTTTAAATTGAACTATTTTTGGACAGTTTCGTGGAGCCGACTTCGTCAGCTCGTAACTCCGCCATCGCAGATCCGGTTGGTGCGCTACCAGTTCCTGTGCGCAGCTGGTATAACCATCTTCATATCTCCTTTAGGTTTCGTTTCATTATAAGCACGTTCGGTTGGTCGAATTCGACGCCAAAGTTGGCCGTCCGAATTCTTTAATTTGTACTTGTTAAATTCTATTTTTGAACCCGGGACTCCGAATTCAATTTCTGACACCACCAGTAGACTCGTGGCGTCGTTCTGGTTTGTTTTCATATAAAATTTGCTTGATTTGGAGAACATGGGCCCTGGCACGTATTTTGGTGCAAAGTGGGTCCCACTTTTTGCGTCAACGGGTCACTTTGAGATCGGCTCATCAGAATCCAATTTTGGATATACCGTTGAGTTCGTATCGTCATTTTGGACTCGTTGACATATAATTTGCTGAATTTTGAAGACATTTGCTCTGGCACGCATTTCGGTGCAAACTGGATTCCAAGTGTCCGTGTCAACGTATTGTTTTGAGATCGGCACATCGGAATTCCATTTTGGATATACCGTTGGGTTCGTATCATCATTCTGGATTCGTGGACATATAATTTGCTAGGTTTTGTAGACTTCTATCCCGACACATTTTTCGGTGCAAAGTGTGTCCAACGGCGGACATCATTTTGACCCAAAATTACCGTTTTGTCCCTGTGTCTAAATTTGACTTATGGGTAGGCTATCCTAGCTAATTTGACCATTCTGGACACGTTGGTAATATTTATTTTATCATCCGACAACATATGTAGATTTTGATTATGTATTATCCTTAATTTGTAATTAATTATTTTTCCAAAAATTGTTACTTTCTGTTTTTGAATTTTTATATACATTTTAATTTCTGCAAAAATCTGGGAAAATTTGTATTGAAATATTATGGTAATTTAGCTAATTTATCATAATTTTTTTAGCATTTATTAAGTGCTTTTGGTATTTTATAAAAATGGGAAAAGAGAACTCATTTTCGGGATACATATGTTTGCTGATTTTTAATAAATATTTATGAGGGTTTATAAATTCCAAAAAAATTATTATAAATTTCTATAATTAATATGTATTTTATTTTATGTAAAATTGAGCTTTTTGTCTATCTCAATAATTGTTGGAACGTAGGGTACAGTTGATTTAATTATTGAATAATTACGACTTTCAATATTTTGTGTTGTTTTGAGTTATATGCGTATTGGACCTCACCCTACACTAGTGTAAAGACCCTAGAAAATTAGTTTGGATATAGTGTCACCCCACATTGGACTTTTATGCTAGGTTCCCACTTAGTTAGTGTCCAGTTAGGAGTCGTGTCTCACCACTAGTGTAATATTGAACATAGCTTAGAACTGAGTTTGTATATCATTATTGACAGGACACCGAACGTCTATATCTTCGTACTATTATTCTTGCTTTGCTCGAGGCAAGTACATCTACAAACTCATTTACTGTCTTTTAATGCTAGAACATGTATTAACCCTGTTAAAATACTGATCCTTGAGGTAGCGAGTTAAATCTTCACATGTTGTATTACTTTCAGTACTTGCCATGCTTAGGACAGTTCTTATATCTTCACATGCTTCTTACTGGTTCTCAGTACATATTTTACTATGCATTATACTGCTCTGAGCATTCACATGTTTTATACTGCTTCCAGTACCTGCCATGCTTACAATGTTTCCAGTATCTCTCACATGTTCTATATCGTTCTTGTATCTCTCACATGTTAGAATATGGGTTATGGAGAAAGTGACAGTTGAGTACGTGATCACGACCCCCTTTTCTGTACGTATGTACCGAGCAAAGTTTCATTTTATATGAATACTGCACCGTAGGCCTTATCTCAAAGCGAATTTGTGCGTATGTACATCTATCGCCTTTTCACTTGTACGGAAGTACATTTCATTATGTGCCCCCAACACATTGTACATCTATTGACCGATCACGTACCTGCTCTAGTTTTAAACATTAGATATACATGTGTCATCTTGACAAATGTATTTTACCGTGATTCCAGTTATACCATGATTCCAGATATGTCATGTTCCCTATGTTACTATGATACTGTGATCCCAGTTGTACCGTGAGGCCATGTTTTCCAGTATTTCCTGTTTTGTAGACTTATCACGCCATGTTTCGTATTGTACATCTCTTTCATTATATATTAAGTACTTTAGTTGTAGAGGTTGTACTTGCCCCCGTCCAGACAAGATAACGTTATAGGTTCACTTTTTGTGGAGAAAACGCTATGTGTTACATATTATGGTATTGCATTGAGGACCTGGCCTTAGCTCCAGAAGAGGCCCCAGCGGGAATCCTTGCTTAGATATCTTTCTTGTGTTTTGGGACTTAGACTTTGGTCTGTACTTATATTTGGATACTGGACTTTGTCTCCAGTTAGATACTTGGAAGTGTATTATTAAATATGTGTTTGTTTACCTTCGCTTATAGATGTTGTGTTGTGATGAACCTTTAAATGTGATTTTAGAACTGTTAGCAGCTTAGATCCTTTATTGTCTATTCTTAGAACAGCTTACTACGGTTTAACAAGCGTAGGCTGGACATGGCTCGGCCCGGCCCAACAATTTGGGTAACGGGTCGTGACATATTTTTTGGCGGCCCATGCAGGTCCAGACTTAAGTTGTTTGGTTACGTTATTGTACCAAGCATGCCTGCAATTAGGATCTAGGACAACTTGTTAAACACTAGGAATAACATTTAGAACACCTAGAGGATTTCTAGGATTGCAACATAGGAAACTCATCACAGCATAGGACCGTTAGCTATAATTAGCCTCTTGTTTGTATTTCAGTGGGTCAATTTAGACCAAGTTAGTACCCTTGGGATGACCCCTGAGGATCTCACTCTAATCTTATCTAGGAATCTGTTTCCACTTATTTCCATTTGATCTTTCTTAAATTCGTTGTTGAATTTAGTTTCTAATTTTCGTTGTTGTTTTTGATCTTGCATCGTGATAAATTTTGTGGATTAAATTATGATATGTCCTGAGAAGGTAAACGTCTGCTTTATTTATAGAGTTTAGAATTTATCGCAGCCATATTAGCTGGTATGAAAAAAATATAGAGCCTGATTTTAGATATACTATCATATTCATAGAATTTAGATTTTCTTGCAGCCATACCGGTTGGCGTGGTAAGGAATCTAGATGATATGACTATAGGGTGTATACCTTAGTTATGGACTCCCTCGTTTATTGTATGTAAGCTTACTGGTGTGGCAAAAATTCTGACAACATGATTTCAGGAAGACGTATACGGTTATCAGATCATATCTCAGCTTGGTTCACTTCGTTATGATCGATTGAGCAAGAACAAATTCTTATAATTATTCTTCTCCGTCTTGATTAACTCTGTTTTATCTATATCTACAAATAGGATTACAGGTTCTCTAGGACCCTCCAACATGATTGCTTTCATGTTATCTTTTGGACATAATTATTTTTGTGTTCCATCTTTCCTATGACTTGACTAAACTCTTCTTCGTTAATCTCTTGGATAATTCTTCTCATTATGCCTCTCATTGTCTTTGTACCATTCTTGGAGATATTCCAATAAACTTTTCGTCTTGCTTGACCTTTAACTTGTTTGGATACTGTTATGGATTGCTTGTCCCAGTCTTAGGCCTTGTTAGCTTCTATTTGATAGACGACCGAAATAGGCAAACCTTGTTAACTGATTCTGCAGTATAACTATAAATGTATTGTGTGTTTGTGATAAATACTTTTCCTAGGGATTGGTTAGATTAAGCTTATAGGACAAGTATGAGTGACTGACTGTAGTAGACTTGGAAACCATTAAGAACGATTGTATTGATAGTATGACTTGATGATAGGGTATCTATGATAGAATAATGAGATATTATATTGTTGTGACTATGGATTGAGGATTAGAATCTTGTGCTTAGAGTTTGAGGATTGAGTATTCTTAGGACTTTGATGACCAAGTAATTATTGGTAATCTACGAGCTAATTACATGTGATTAGAGGGTAGATCGATATGTGGATTGATATAGAATAAATTAGAATGAGTTATCGTATTGCGTACGAGATCGGGAAAATATCAGTTAAAAAGACAAGGAACAAGACAAAGACATATATACATTGGTAATTAATAAATCGGAAGTTTTGAAATCGAGGATTTATATTTGGAGGACTTGTTGAGTAAAATGAAGAAGGCTCTACGCCAAGAATAGAAATTGAACGTATGAATTCAAGGAGAAACTGTAGGAAGGGATTGACGACAAATGATGCTAAGGGCCTGTGGATTGATAGAATATGGATACTTAGGATATGATAAGGAAATCTAGTACTTACAATTGAGGTTGAAAATATGGTTGATGATTAAGCATTTAGGCTTATAGACATGTCCAGAGAATGACCTATATTTTAGGGTATACATAAATGTTCCATGTTAGTATGAAAGATTTTAAAGGATATATGACGGAGTTTATGATAGAAGGACTTTGTTGAACCTGAACCAAAAAGATTGTAAAGAGAAACGGAAGAGATGATTACAAGGGTAGCAGATTGAGTATCGTAACCAGAGCAGCTACATGTTATAGTTTGACCTATTGGACGATTTTTAATTTCGAGGACAAAATTCTTGTAAGGTGGATAGGATGTAAGCCCCCTGAATTTCAGGGTTTATTTTTATTTTTCTGAATAAATTATTTTCGATAAATGTTTTATTATTTAATTATTTTTGATCGTTAATGTACCTTTCCATGACTTTGACTTCTGGAGCGTCAGGGATGCCAATCTCTGGAAACTCTCTTCACGAGTTTTGAAGTAGACAAGATTATCTTTGTTTTGATATATCGTGTCCCACTTGAACTCGTTCCCTTGTGCTCTTTTTGTATCGCGCAACTTTGGGTCAACTTAGACCAATTAATCATTGAATAATTATTCCCACTTTTATCTTTGATCATCGTTTGCACGTCACCGTGACTTTTAATTTAGGTGCACCAGACCAATCGTTTTCTCAGAACCAACTTCTCATAAATGATCTACTCGAGACGCTCTTCACCCATGACCTTCGTGTCCCACTCAGACACTCCATTTTGTGCTTCAATTTCTTCGCACAACTTCCGGGTCAATTTAGGCCGACTTATTTTCTACCATAAAACCTGATTTAATTTCCAATTTAATTTCGGGACCCGACATCGATCCAACCTAGTCGACCAAAAGTATGGACGTGGCCCACATGAAGCCTACTACCCACATGACGCTTGTGTCCCATTTATTGGAGTCCCCGTATATTATTTATTTACCCATGATTATAAATCCCTATTTTTAATTCAATTATTGCACCCGGTTCAATTTTGACCCGACCCGGCTTGACCGAACCCGAACCCAAGCTCCACGTTGTCCTCTCATGATTGTCCAAACACCCCACATAATTTTTCTATTTTTCCTATTTTGGAAATATCACTTCCTCTCTTTACTTTACAAATATCTATATATATACATATATATATATATAAATAACTCTCTCTCTCTCTCTCTCTCTCTCTCTCTCTCTCTCTCTCTCTCTCTCTCTTATTATTAACAAACACCACCTTACCCCCTCTCTCTTTACAGCACACAACACTCCCCCCTATTCTAGCCGACCTTCCTCTCTCCTTCTCTCTCAAATATCTCACTCTCTCTCTACTCTCATACTATCTCTCTCTATATATATATATTAATACACATACATACACCTCTTTCTCCTCTTAAACCACACACAACACCACCACCACAGCCTCCACTCCTCCCTGGCCGAGCCCAGCTCCCCGATGTAGCCCCCATCTCCTCCTTCCACCTTCTCATCCTCTTCATCATCTACATCATCTTCACCATCATCAACTCCATATACCACCACCTTCACCATCATCTTCACTCCCACCACTAATCACCATCTCCACCACCACCCGCACAGCTACCCCTGCCGTGCCTCGGTGATGCGCCGTAGCACCACGCCATCGCAGCCGCCGTGCGCAAGCGCAGCAGCGACGCTAACTGCAGCAAGCAGCAGTGGCCACCGCGCCACCACGTGCGCGCGCATGGGCGTGGCCGTGCGCCACTTCGTGGCCGGCCCATGCCACCCCGAGAAGCCCACACCCCCGGCGACCCCTAGGCGGCCCCCCATGGCCATTCCCTTCTTCCCCAGTGCGACGCATAGACGATTTGTGCGTTTTGAACGAAATTTCGTCGACGCGCGCGGAGGAAAGTTTCAGAAATTGTGTTTCGGGACAGCAATTTTATGCGTGTTTTTCGGGAGATCCGACCGTTGGATCGACGAACTATTTGCTCCGTCGCAATCTCGGTATATAGAACTTCACTCCCCTCAATTTTCGTCCGTTAATTTCGTCGTTTGATACCTCAAAACTGTCCACCAAGTTGACGTTTTAAATTAAACTATTTTTGGACAGTTTCGTGGAGCCGAGTTCGTCAGCTCGTAACTTCGCCGTCGTAGCTCCAGTTGGTGCGCTACCAGTTCCTGTGCGCAGCTGGTATAACCATCTTCATATATCCTTTAGGTTTCGTTTCATTATAAGCACGTTCGGTTGGTCGAATTCGACGCCAAAGTTGGCCGTCCGAATTCTTTAATTTGCACTTGTTAAATTCCATTTTTGAACCCGAGACTCCGGATTCAATTTCTGACACCCCCAGTAGACTCGTGGCGTCGTTCTGGCATATTTTCATATAAAATTTGCTTGATTTGGAGAACGTGGGCCCTGGCACGTATTTCGGTGCAAAATAGGTCCCACTTTTTGTGTCAATGGGTTACTTTGAGATCGGCTCATCGGAATCCAATTCTGGATATATCGTTGAGTTCGTATCGTCATTCTGAACTTTTTGTTATATAATTTGCTGAGTTTTGAAGACATTTGCTCCGGCACGCATTTCGGTGCAAACTGGATTCCAAGTGTCCGTGTCAACGTATTGTTTTGAGATCGGCACATCGGAATTCCATTTTGGACGTACCTTCGGTTCGTTTCATCATTCTGGATTCGTGGACATATAAGTTGCTAGGTTTTGTAGACTTCTATTTTGATACGTTTTTCGGTGCAAAGTGTGTCCAACGGCGAACATCATTTTGGCCTAAAATTACCGTTTTGCCCCTGTATCTAAATTAGACTTATGGGTAGGCTATCCTAGCTAATTTGACCGTTCTGGACACGTTGGTGATATTTATTTTATCATCCGACAACATATGTAGATTTTGATTATGTATTATCCTTAATTTGTAATTAATTATTTTCAAAAATTGTTACTTTCTGTTTTTGAATTTTTATATATATTTTAATTTCTGTAAAAATCTGAAAATAATTGTATTTAAATATTATGTTAATTTAGCTAATTTATTATAATTTTTCTAGCATTTATTAAGTGTTTTTGGTATTTTATAAAAATGGGAAAACAGAACTCATTTTCGGGATACATATGTTTGCTGATTTTTAATAAATATTTATGAGGGTTTATAAATCCCAGAAAAATTAGTATAAATTTCTATAATTAACAAGGATCATTTTGGTATTTTATTTTATGTAAAATTGATCTTTTTGTCTATCTCAATAATTGTTGGAACGTAGGGTACAGTTTGATTTAATTATTGAATAATTACGACTTTCAATATTTTGTGTTGTTTTGAGTTATAGGCGTATTGGACCTCACCCTACACTAGTGTAAAGACCCTAAAAAATTAGTTTGGATATAGTGTCATCCCACATTGGACTTTTATGCTTGGTCCCCACTTAGTTAGTGTCCAGTTAGGAGTCGTGTCTCACCACTAGTGTAATATTGAACATAGCTTAGAACTGAGTTTGTATATCATTATTGACAGGACACCGGACATCTATATCTTCGTACTAGTATTCTTGCTTTGTTCGAGGCAAGTACATCTACAAACTCATTTACTGTCTTTTAATGCTAGAACATGTATTAACCCTGTTAAAATACTGATCCTTGAGGTAGCGAGTTAAATCTTCACATGTTGTATTACTTTCAGTACTTGCCATGCTTAGGACAGTTCTTATATCTTCACATGCTTCTTACTGGTTCTCAGTACATGTTTCACTATGCATTATACTGCTCTGAGTATTCACATGTTTTATACTGCTCCCAGTACCTGCCATGCTTACAATGTTTCCAGTATCTCTCACATGTTCTATATCGTTCTCGTATCTCTCACATGTTAGAATATGGGTTATGGGGAAACTGACAGTTGAGTACGTGATCACGACCCCCTTCTCCGTACGTATGTACCGAGCAAAGTTTCATTTTATATGAATATTGTGCCGTAGGCCTTATCTCAAACCGGATTTGTGCGTATGTACATCTATCGCCTTTTCACTTGTACGGAAGTACATTTCATTATGTGCCCCCAGCACATTGTACATCTATTGACCGATCACGTACCTGCTCCAGTTTTAAACATTAGATATACATGTGTCATCTTGACAAATGTATTTTATCGTGATTCCAGCTATATCATGATTCCAGATATGCCATGTTCCTTATGTTACTATGATACTGTGATCCCAGTTGTACCGTGAGGCCATGTTTTCCAGTATTTCCTGTTTTGTAGACTTATCACACCATGTTTCTTATTGTACATCTCTTTCATTATATATTCAGTACTTTAGCTGTAGAGGTTGTACTTGCTCCCGTCCTGACAGGATAACGTTGTAGGTTAACTTTCTGTGGAGGAAACGCTATGTGTTACATAGTATGGTACTGCATTGAGGACCTGGCCTTAGCTCCAGAAGAGGCCCCAGCGGGGAACCTTGCTTAGATATCTTTCTTGTGTTTTGGGACTTAGACTTTCGTCTGTAGTTATATTTGGATACTAGACTTTGTCTCCAGTTAGATACTTGGATGTGTATTATTAAATATGTGTTTGTTTACCTTCGCTTATAGATGCTGTGTTGTGATGAACCTTTAAATGTGATTTTAGAACTGTTAGCAGCTTAGATCCTTTATTGTCTATTCTTAGAACAGCTTACTACGCTTTAACAAGCGTAGGCTGGACATGGCTCAGCCCGGCCCAACAATTTGGGTAACGTGTCGTGACAGAAGGTATTGTGTGTCGCTTTGCTATTACGGTTGTGGGTAAAAGACTGGTGGAAAGCGTAAAAGCCGACACTGCTCGTAACGTCTAGGGATGGGACAATTTTATGGGCCTCGTTCAAGAAGGCATTTCTGGATCAATATCTGCCGCCAGCCATGAGTAAGAAGATGGAGAATGACTTCATATCCCTGACACAAGGAAACTTGTCCGTGGAGGACTATGAATCTGAATTTGCCAAGATGGTAAATTTTGCTACTGTTATGTTACCAACGGAGCAGGCTCGCATAGATCGGTTCGTTGAAGGTCTAAATGACGACATTCAATTGAGCATGCTGAATCGAAAATGTGAGTCGTACTCCCAGGCCTTTGAGGTGGCGCTATAGGTGGAATAATTCGTCTTGAAGAAAGCATCAGCAAAGATTTAGTACGGTCGCAATCAGACTGCTAAGTGATACCACGATGGTGAGAAAACGACCGATGGAGAACCATGAAATAAAATAATCTGTACCCACTGCGGTCGACGAGGACACGTGAATGAAGATTGTCGCTATGCGAAAGGTTTGGAATACAGTTACTGTGGAAAGCGTTGACACACCAAGGAAGTTTTTCGTGTCGCCAATAAAGCTTGTTTCAGTTGTGGCCAACAGGGTCACGCCGTCAGAAATTGTTCGAAGAGAAATTGAAACGATAATGAAGAGCATGCGCCGCTGAGAGACCCACCGCCGATTCGAGACAATTCGTACAATCAGCAGTTGCGGAATGCTAATGCTATTGCTCGCGCCTTTAACCTTTCTACCTTACTTGATACAGATGGCAATTCTAGTAGAGGTGAGTTTATATCTTAAGTTTTGAAGAAAAAACTTTTTTTCAGTGGGTTATTATGTTGTGCCCCGCTCCTCGCGGTCCACTATGTAATACCCACGGCTTGCTGACTTAGTCTTGAACTAAGTATTTGGGGAAACCATTGCCGGTATCGATTGATCATGGATGAAATATAATAAACCTTTCCAAATGATGGATCGGCTTCTATTGAAATGAGTCTAATAGTTTTCGTTGGATGTTTTCTTTCGCCGCTTGGTTTTGATGAATGCATTTTTGTGTTGGTTTTTGATAATTGGTTTTTATTGTTCGCTTTCATCGCGTATCGCATTCATTTCGATTCTTGAGAGAATGAGACCTAAGTATGCTAATCGAATGTTGGTGCCAATGCAGGATGACGCATAGACAGACACAGATCGTGAACATCGTGTGAAGTCCCTCCTTCTCTCAACTAAGATTCATCTTGGTGAGTTGCTCTAACCGGGCTCGCATTTATTTGTACATCCTAATAAAAATGATCTCTAGTCTACTTTGTTGTCTCGTTCCTATGATCAACGATACC
>JANAVB010006795.1:5244999-5312499 GCA_029216955.1 Iris pallida
TCCTTTCTTTTGTAGTAATTATAGGTTGGAAGCTCTCAATTCGAATATGGGGCAGCTTTTTGTTGTTGGTGGGTGGTGGGGCGTCTCTTGGGTCTTCCTTACGATGATTTTGTTGATCGTGTCGTTGGCTGTGGTCGCTTCTGGCTAGCCTCCCTCTTGTTAAAGTGCTCTTAGAGTTATGCTTCGGTCATGACAGCTGAGTAGGAAGTATGTGCTACTGATCCTACGAGCCTCTGTATCTGGAAGCTAAGTCCGTTGTAAAACTTTTTTGCCTTCTGCTCTTCAGTCTGTATTAGGTCTAGGGCAAAACACTTAAGCGCAAGAACTCCGTATTGTATTCTTCCACTGTCATACTGCCTTGTGTAAGGCAAATGAATTTGTCTCGAAGCTCCGCTTGTATTGTAGAGGGAATGAACATCTCCTTGAAGAGTTTAGAGAACTCTTTCCAGTGACTCCGTCAAGGCCTAATCGCTCCTCTTCGGCTTCCCACCAATAATATGTATTGCCAATCAGCTATGTCCTGACGGTTATCATCCACTTCTCCTTGGGAAGTTCAACGGCTACCAATTAATGCTCGATGTTGGTGAGCCACGCATGAACTTCGATAGGGTCCTCATTTTTGTTGATTGTTTTGATATCATTTTCCTAAACTCGAAATCGATCCAATCTTTGGCTGATAAGCTGGCAGTGTCGATTGTGCCAAGGCTGTCACTATGCTTTCTCTTAGCACTTCGATCTACTGTTGTTGGGTCTTTTGTTGCTTATTAGGTGTTGGGCTTGCATCATTGTATGGAACATCTGGAATAATTATTGTTTGCTCATCTGCTAACCCGGTGGGAAGGGCATGAACGGCATCAAAGGCATGGGAGGTGGTAGAGGTAAAGGAGCTCCGTGTTGTGGCATCGGTGCCTGTTGCGACGTCTGTCCATCCATTTGTGATTTTTCCAGTTGTTTGCTCTACTGAGTAAGCTGGGACCTAAGTGGTGATGGAGTTCTATCAGCGTGGGTCATGATAGAATTTGGTAGAGTGCCAACTGGGGTCGTACTTCCATCTTGAGAGTCTAATATCTGTATAGAAAGAAAACCATTAGCCACTGAAGGGATTTCAAGCAAGATGCAAGTCAAGAGTTTAATAGAAATCGATGATAGAGATTAATAACTTGCCAAGGCATGTGGATGAGATCCTAAGTGTCTAATCCTATTTATAGGCCCATTTTGTACAGTAACGTAACCGAAATGGCTAACTTGACCTGCATGGGCCACCACATAACCTGTCATGCTCCAGTCCCAAAAGTCATAGGAGTAGCACGTGACTCGGTCAGTTGATACACTCTCAAGGATAATCCTAATATAGAAAACCCTAAAGAATACACTTAAGTTGTCTATTTAAACTTAAGTACACAGAAATCTAGAGCTACCATGGCAGTCTATATCTCATCCACGGATGTACAAAGATACAACTAAATCAAATGAGTAATGAATAAGTACTGAAGAAACTGAATAATGAAAAATAATATAAAAACTAAAGTTTCAAGTAATCAATAATTCAAATCACGTCCAGTAGAGACAAATCCACTACCAGTAGACAAAAATAAAATATAGAGACAAAAAATAAATAACTAAGTCAAAATGTGCTAAGCTAGGCGTCAATAATGTCCTCAACTGTGGTGGTACCATGGTCCGGTGCTGGCTCATAAAACTACTCGTCTGCACGGATAAACCTCGACTAAACCTAGGAAAATCACCATATCTTTAGGGACTAGCAAGATACATAAAATATGCCTACTATGACAGAAATAACATGCGAAAAAATAGGAAACAACTACTCGAACAAGGATGAAGATCACATGGAAGAACTCTATAGATAATGACATGTCATAAGAAAAGTAATACTAAGTTGGCTATAATAAATCGAATTACTGTAGTCCTGCGTGGTGCCCCCAGTCCTATAGCTAGTAGTCATGCGTGATGTTTCCTAACTATAGTGAGTCTCTATCGTAGCCCTTAGGGGGACTCCTAAGTCGAGAGTGGTCAAGTAGCCAATCCTAGTATCAGTCGAGGGTCAGTCAAGTAATAGGAAACATATGTTCAAGTCAAGTCACTTAAATAACAACACTATCGAAGTCATGTGTGAAAATATTTAAAATAACTAATGATAAAAGCAAGTGATAAAAGGTACAAGACATGAAAATAATCATGGCAAGACAGCAGTTACATAATAGAAAATGAGACATGAACAAGCAAGAATTATAGGAGCATGCATGTGAACAAACTATACAAAGTTGACAAGGTATACTTGTCTAGTGGTAGTGTGTAGGACCAACAATATCTAAATTAATCAATAAGCCACAAAAGCCAAACTCCCGCAAACGTCTCTTCGGATGCGAAAATAAACATCACCAACATTTTTGCAAGAAAAATGTCTAAGATTGACTGCCCATAAGTCCAATTCTAGACACAGGAACAGTAATTTTCGGTCAAAACGGTATCTGTCGTTGGACCCGCTTTGCACCAAAAAATATGCCAGAACCTATAGTCTCTAAAGTCAAAAATTATGTACCTACGAGTCTAGTTTTTTTATATGAACTCAATGGTATGTCCGATTTTGGGTTTCGATGAGCCGTGCACAAAATCGTCTATTGAATCGGATCGTGGGCCCGCCAAAATGGCGATCCGGTCAACCGTCTCACAATTGGACAAAACTTGGCTCACTAGACCAGAAAAATGATACGAGTCCAATGGAGTAAGTTTCATCACGATCTAACGAGTTGCACGAAGTAATTAAGAATTTTGCAAAGTGGTTGATATGACATTCTTCGACCGATACGTCTAGAATTCGTCGCGCACACACAACTAATTCGAGTTCCAAAGTCCACACGTCCCAACATCCATACGCACCATTCGATGCCTTTGGGTTGCGACGTAGTCCTCCGATTTGTCGGAACGGACCCCATATTGGAGGATTTTTAGTTTTAAAAACTGTTTTGTCGTATTTTTTTCTCAATTTTCAATCCAATTTTACTTGCAAATAATACACAACAAAATAAAATCATTTAAGGGTTTTAATGTTGTTTAGGTTTTATTAAATTACTATTTAAGTAGATTTCAAAAATTGTAATTATCCAGCACAATAATCGCCTTCCAAAGACAGTATTTGAATAGTTATACTTTGTTTACAAAAAAAAATTTCTTGATACTTTGAAGGTTGATTCCCATGGAATCTATTCTGTTTCTATCAACTAATTAACGGGATTCAAATTTGATTAGGTTGTGATCACAGTGATCTTTTTTCTTTAGGAAACAATAGTAATTGGGTGAAAATCGACATCGACCTGGAAAGATGGCTCAAAGGAGGTGACTGTTGTTGTTGCTGTTACTCTGATGCTCGTTTCGCAGGTGCTGGCAGTGTTCCGGCTGCTCAGGGTGGTGCACAATGGGTTTGGGGTGCGCGCTAGGGGTCGAAGGATTGGAGACTACAAGTAGTTTTTGCAAATTGGATAAAATTCAAAGGTACTGATACCTATAATATATGGAGTTTGAATTTGATTTTCCATTGATTTAAACTTTTATTTAAATTTAGCTAGATTTATTCTAAGAGCTTAATATGATAGGGATTACATAGAAAAAATTGGTTTAAATCGATGGAGATTTGATGGATTTCAAAAATTGAAGTCCTCAGATTTCCTATACATAGCGCTCGGGTTGGGGGAGGAACTTGATCTCGCAAGATTTCCAAAATCTCGCAAGATTTTAAGTTTTTTATCTGTATGTGTATGTGTATGTGTATGTGATGTGTATGTGTATGTGTATGTGTATGTGTAGGTGGATATATATACACACCTATGTGATAAATGCAAGAAATATTTATATAAATATTACAAATAAAATAACCAATTGTTGTAAAATATCTTTGTTAATTCAATTTACTAAAATTTATATAAATAAAATCTACTGGTAGATATATAAAACCTAATATTTGTATACTAATACACTTATATAACACAAAGTTTACATATAGCCTAAAATCCTAAAAATCTATAATATTTTAAGAAAATACCCATCATCTTGCCAAAATAATTAACAATTTTAATATCAATAACACTTATATTTTATATACAACAAATATTTTGGAAAATATTTATTAGTCCATTAAAATAAAATCTGAAATATGTACGTATACAGTATTATACTTACATGGACGTGGATGGTCGCACTACCTTTCTACATGGGCTTGGGTTTGGGTCGGGTCAAGTTCGGGCTAGTTAGCACAACCAGGTCTCCTAAAAAGTCAAAAGTCTTCGTAATTAATTAATTAACCATTTTATAGGGGTTACACCATGACTTGACTTATTTTCCTATAAGGGACACAAATATGGACAGGCCTTCCCTACCATGGCTAATACACTAATCAAAGCACACAACAACACTAGCCATGCCAAAATTTCTAGTCGATATGCATCCCAAACCCTAACCATGACTAAGGCCATATATATAAAAAATATTTGATAAAATAAAGAAAAACCAAAAATCTCTATTTTAGTCAAATAAATAATAAAAGTATTTTAATTTTTTTGGGGGTTTACACGATCACATATCGATCTAATATTTTTAATCACTTAGAGATACTAGTCATATACATTGTTTATCTTGATTTCCTATTTTCCATATTTACTGCAATGATTCTAGTTGTACTTATTTTATTATACTTGTCACTCAGTTTTCTTCTTTCATCGTATATTACATTTACTACATTCTTGTTTTATAGTCTCTACCATTTACCTGGAATTGCTTTCATTGATTGCACTTTGCTCCAATCCTGACTGGATATTAATATTTTAAGAGACGACCTTGAGGAGTGGTACCCCACTTATTACGGCCCCCCGGAGGGTTTAGTTGACTCCGATTCTGCCCTTCCGGAGGGCCAGACGGAGGTTGCAACTGAGGTTCTAGATGCCACTACTTAGTATTGTTAGACTAGATTTGTTATTATCTGATTTGTCTTCGATAATTCACTCTTGGCATGTATATATTTATTTGATTTAGATTTGTGTCTTGTAGATTTATGACTCTATGACATTCTGGGACATTATTTATTTGTTTTATTGTCATATCGTGCTTTTAGATATTGTGATTGAGTACTGTTATTACTATTTATATCATTGTACTCCATGTGGAGTTGGACATTATTGTGTGAGATTGTTAGTTATATATAAATGACCTAATATAGCGTTCTACCACCAGTGCGCGCATCGACTAGAGGTACCCACATACTCGTGCACGAGTATCCGAGTGCAGGTCGTGATGTTTTATGGTTTCCCATGCAAGTTAGTCTTTGCAATGAGTGAGACGTCATGGTAGTACTTAATATTACTAATATGATGAGCCTGCAATATGATATAAGAATATTAGGAATGAGAGAGTACTCATTCATACTTAAAAATTTTAATCTGATTTGAATTCACTGACTTTTGTTCAAATTGTATGATTTGACATCTTTCCAATTGTTGTCCTTTAAATACCATCTTATCTTGTGCAATGTTGTTGACTCCTTGTTGTTTTCCAACTTTTAAGAATGGCACCAAAGACCAGAGCTCATGGTTCAAGACCTAATGCTTCTTGAAAAGCAGAATCAATGTGACCCTAGGGCCATCCTCCTCCATCTTCGGTACTACAAATCCTGGAGGGTATGTTGATGGGGAGCATTTGTTTCAGATCTCGAGGGGCATGAGGAAGACCCAGAGGATGTAGGTAGAGATCCAGAGGCAGCAGATTGAGGTGTTGCAGACTGGTGTTGTCACGACCCGCACCCGGTATAGGGGCATAAGTGTGTGACAGTACCCAGCCTACGGCGCAGTACCGATGGTAGAACGTTGTCTTGGTCTACTATTCTAACTAACATAGTATATCATAACCTGTCAGAGTAACCATCTCCGAATGGAGGACAATGAATGATATATTCATATTCAATCGTAATAACTATAAGAAAGATAAATGTCATGATAAAAGATAATGACAACATAAAATAAAAATCTAGAGAAGTCTGACATAAAATAGTACAAGTCCAGATAGTCTAGGAGTTAACAAATCTTAAATACAAATCTAAAACAATACAGGCTAAGAGTCATCAACTGGAGACAAATCCAGCACAAATCTAGCCTAACTGAGTCACTAAGTAAGCCTCCTCGGCTGGAGTTAAACCCTCCTGAATCAGAGCCTCACGATCTACACCTACCACGTCCTATGGGCTGTAATGGGTAAGGCAACCGTCATCAGTGTCGTCTGAAAGATATATCCAGTCAGGATTGGAACGAAGTACATTTCTAATAACAGTTCCAGTAAATGATAAAGACTATGTAACAGTAAATAGAGAGAATATACAAGATATGGTAAACATCTACATGAATAAAGATATATGGAAATAATATAAGTAAACAGGAGAACATGAATCAACATGTACAGTAATCAAAAAAATAACTATATATGTGAGTGAGCACTAGTTTCAACATGTGATCGGCTTGGAAACTTGCACAGGAATATATGGCCTGGTTAATCATGTGTACGGTGTATGATTAACAGTCACAGGGAAACAGGACATGCACAGGAAAGGTATGATCACATATCTACACTACTACTCTCCGCCTCCGACTGATATAGTGGATCCAACCATGGTACGTTATGACACGAGATTCTCTGAGGAGGTCGCGAGTCGTTGCAGGAATTGGTGCATAAACAATACATAAGAACAAGAACATGGCTTGCATAGGATATACCCAAATAGGAATAACATCTCATAACGGGATCCAGATAATACCAATCCGTATAACCAACATGTCAAAAATTAAGGTATCTACACTAAATACAAAAAACATAAAAGATATCATAAACAGAAAATTATCAGAGAATGTACTCGCCTGTGGTCTAGAGCAATGAATGCCAAACTGCGTCCGTCTTGGTATCTGAAAGACCTAAATATGGAATATCATGTCAACACAGTGTTTCGAATAATAATGATTGTTGTTTAAGTTGAAATGTTATTTCTAAGTCAAATCTAGATCCTGAAAGTCAAACTAGGTCAATACCTTGTCTTTAGGATCAAACTAGTCTTTTCTAGGCTTTATAGGTTTTCTATGTCTCTGTAATCCTATAGGTAAGCTCATACCTATCCTTCTCTGTCTACTCCCTATAGGTAGGCTCATAGCTCAACTCTCCATCCTTCTATGCCTACTTGATATATAGATATAACCATACTAATGGCACTCTAGTATCTTAACTTACCAACTTCCACATCCCTTACCCTTCCTATATCTATATCTATACATGTGTCCTATAATACTTGTTTCTATATAAATAACTTAGTTTACGACTATATAGTCCTAATATATATATATATATATATATATATATATATATATATAATATATATCCCTTCTAAACAACCATATGTATATTGACCCTACATTCAGTTTCAGTTGTCAACATACGCCCATACTATATCCCTCATTCATATATACACACATATATAGCTATAGGTTATACCCCTATGATTACCTTAGCTATAGATGACATATAGATGCGTTCCTATTATATACACTACATCATACCATACCCTTTAACCCATCTCAATATACTCACACATCAATAAACCATATACCCTACACCTTAACATTTTTACCCCTTTCCTATTGCCTATGCACATTCTTGTCACCCATACTTACACATTACACTTACACTCACTTCACACACTCTCCTTACACTCATACATGACACAATCCATTACTCTAATTTCCCTATTTCAGTTTTCAGTCACACATACACACACACAAAAAAAACAAGCTATATATATACACATTTACCTCTACCTATTTTCCTATACCTATCCTCTCTAAAACTAACACATGTGTCTCACATAGGGACTGCACACAGGGTGTCTGTGTGCAGTTAGTCCCTCCCCTATTCCTCCTACTACCTATTGTTGCTCCTGCTCCATGTGCAAACAGGGAGCCAAATTCCCGTTGCAGGCCCCAAGTTCCTACCTGGACACTCATGGGTCTGTAGGATCGATGGCACCTCTAGAGGGAGTGAATAGAGTGCAGAGGAAAATAATTACCAATTAAAATTCTATGCATGTGAAGCAAATGATTAAACAAACTTAAATGCAAGTAAAGTAATAAATAGTTGAGGCAAGAAAGCAATACGCAGACAGAGTAGGTTTATATTGGTTACCCTCTGAGAGGACTAGTCCAGTTCGCGAGAACCCTTACTCGCTATAATCCACTATTTTGAATAAAGATTTCACCGTGTGCTTTACTCTGAAGAACATGCCAACTTCAATACCGTCGTATTTTTATCCGAAGCCCACGATCAAACTTCAACAACACCTTTCTGAGAAAAGCTTTTATATGCCAAGCTTTGTACAACTCGAATACTCCTAATCGGAAACCACCGACACTAGAAGGATTGGAGTTGTCTTGGAAATTTGAAGATTGAAGCTTTGTAAATAGAATAGAAAGCTTAGGAATAAATAGAGAAGATGAAGATTGAATGAGTGAATAGAAATGGGAATTTCTTATCTTTTTATAGGAATTTTGAGACAGAGTTTGGGTAGAACTCGTTAGGCTAACATTCATAATTTTGAACAATGGTGATCTAAAAGAATAGAAAAAACTGCTGAACAGGAGTTCGGGCAGAACTCTGGCCGAGTTCGTTTACCAGGAATCCTGGTCAACCTAATTTGGTTTAGGCTTTTGGATGTGGGTTTGGTTTAGGTCTTGGATCAAGGATTGGTTTTAGGATAGAACTTCTAAATGCCAGTGATCCCCACTCACAATATAATCTAGACTCAATAAAAGAAAATATAAAATAAAAATGAAAAATTTTGTGGAGATAAGATCTGCGATCTTTGGTTTCTTTCATATCGAGTTCGAAGTTTTAAGTCAATTATCGAATTTGGTTTGACCATGGCTTAATGGGCCAACAATCTCCTCTATTTTGATAATTTGACAGAACTATAATTGATACTTAAGAATATGTTCAGCTCGATTTGGAAGTAGACTTGATGTGGTACTGAAGGTACGGTAGTAGCTTTGGCCGTAAATATTGGTACAATATAGTTGCTCCCCTATAATGTACGGTCAAGTCTTGTTACTCCCCCATAACAAAATATGTCGCCTGAATATCTATAAAAGTCCAAAAAAATAACAAGATCTCCAAACAGATTTTTAGTAGTCATATAATGTTTGTAAGCAACATTTTAAGGCAATTTTAAGTATCTATCATATTACTCCTCCGTTTTTGTCATATAAACAAAATGACTTAAGCAAATTGATAGTAGGACCTAGCACAGAATAGAGTAGAATATAAATAAAAAAATGGATAGTGTTATAGATGGAAATACTAACATAAACTAAAATAGATAGAGTTCATACATCACCAATAAAACTGATAATGCTTAAAAGAAGCAATTATCACTAATACATAGTCACAAAAAATGAAGAACATAACTAGTGGTGAACTATCACGAGGAAACATATCCTTAATCGTCATCCTCATCATCATCAGCAGCAGCTCTGGAAGGACTGGTCTCAGCAAAATGGTTGGGATCATATCAGGCAGCAGCAGGGTCAAAGTATCGCTGAGCCTTTGGGTCATCAATGTGGTAGCCAAGTCTAGTGGGATCACGAACCATAGGGATGGGACTACTAGGATTGTGAGCAAGACTGTATGAAATATCCAAACAGAGTTGGATATAGCCTGGAGCTGGAGGGTGGTACAAAAATCCATGGACCGAAACTGATCCATCATAAGAACCTGAAGTGACTCAATGGTAACGCCACCAGGAGGATGAGTAGGATGGGTGTCAGTAGCTAACGAGTCAACTGGAAGAGGTGGAGCCTGAGCAGTAGGAGCAGAAACAGAACAACGATGCTCATGAAGATAAGCAGGAGCAGCATCCTCAGGACAATCCTCAAGTCCAACCTAAAACTACTGAAATATGTACAGGAGATACATTACATCAATAGGACGTCGCAATTTCTTGCGACACCGTTCCATAACGGCGATAATAGTCTTGGGTAGACTGAAAGGCACGTGAAAGTGGAGATGATAGATAGCTGAAAGCTCTAAATAGAAAATCTTATCAGTGGCAGTATTCTTTAGAATAATGATGGAGAATACCATTCTATGAAGATCATAGAAGTAGTTATTCAAATGCCTAGGGCGAAGAGTGCCTTTCGGTCGAGGATTTGGTTCACATAACGAGTCAAGAAATGAATCAAATGTTGTCCCTTCGAGAAATTGGACAGAAGTAGTATCATTGGGAATGTTAAGTATGATAGCTAAAACATCAGTACAAACTTAATATCGATTCCATCAAGTTTTGATTTTTACTTTCCCGTTAGTGACCGCTAAGTTGCAATAAAACATACGAATAGCATTGGCATATATAGGAAAACTAGATTGATTGAACTAAATCTAGCAACTGATGGTATTCAAAAACGTTCATGTGATCAGAAAATAATATGAAATTGATAGGAGCACCCGGACAAATTTTTCTTTTATGAAAATTATTAAACCACTCATTTGATGCCTCTTGAGACACAAATATAAATTCATCAAAGAAATCTTCGTCGGGTTTGGAAGGAGTGAAAAGAGAAAATGAGGCCGTCTCATAAGGAGTAGAGGACAAACCTTCATCAACTTTCATTTTCCTTTTCGAGGAAATAGAACTTGAGCCATATAAAAATATAAAAGGAGTGGAGGTAGTGAAAATATACCGAAAATGAAGATGAAGAGTTGAAAAGAACTTCGAGAGACCTATGATTCCAATATTTGAAGGCTTGAGAGGCATGAAGGAGGAGAAACAAGAAGTTAGGGTTAGGGTTTCGATAGTATTTAGAGGCTGTGATGAGAAGGAAGATTATGTTTGAGGGTTTAAATAAAGAGGAGGTTCGGCTGTACAGCTTCTGTTCGAATTCACCCAGACCGAGTTCTGTCCGAGTTCGGTCACTTGGAAATCAGAACAGATGTTGGAAAGAGTGTGATAGTTTTTAACATAAATGCAAAATTAATTAGAAATAGTTGTATTGAAATAAATAATTAATATTAATTAATTAATAACACATAATCAAATATTTTGGGTTAGCTGTAGGGGCTGGATCCCAGCTAGCGGTAGTCCGAAGTCTAGTATACCGTGTCGCTTCAGGCTATTTACACCTGTGTGACAGAAGGGCCCTTTCGGCTTATAACCAAAATATTTTCCATGAATTCATAAGTATTAACCATAATATTTAATTATATTACTTCAACATCTAAAAATTCTAATTCCCTTCATATAATGTTAAAATGATCTTCAGCCAAGGACTTAGTGAAGATGTCAGCTAGTTGATGTTCAGTGGCAACAAATTCTAAGTTAACATCTCCTTATAAAACATGATCTCTAAAAAAATGATGTCTAATTTCTCTGTGTTTAGTGCGAGAGTGACATATCGAATTCTTTGTGAGATTAATGGAACTAGTGTTATCGCGGTAAATGGGGATGTGATAAAATGATAGCTGATAGTCTTCCAAGGTTTGCTTCATCCACAAAATTTGTGCACAACAACGTCCTGCAGCTATATATTCAGCCTCAGTTGTTGATAATACAACAAAATTTTGTTTCTTAAAAAATAGGAGACTAAGGACTTACCTAAAAAATAACATGTGTTACTGGTACTTTTATAATCGACTTTGTATCTGGCAAAATTCGTGTCCGAGTAACCTATCAGGTCAAACGAATCAGTTTTGGGATACCAAAGACCAGTCTTCAAAGTTCCTTTAAGGTATCGCAGGATACGCTTAACGGCGCTCACATGTGATTCTATAGGACAAGCTTGATACCGTGCACATAAGCATACTGAGAATATAATGTCAGGTCGACTAGCAGTTAAGTACAGGTAAAGCAGTAAATAGTGGAGGAAAGAAAGCAATACGCAGACACAGTAGGTTTATACTGGTTTTCCTCTGAGAGGACTAGTCCAGTTCACGAGAACTCTTGCTCGCTATAATTCACTATTTTGAATAAAGATTACACTGTGTGCTTTACTCTGAAGAACACGCCAACTTCAACACCGTCGTATTTTTATCTGAAGCCCACGATCAAACTTCAACAACACCTTCATGAGAAAAGCTTTTATACGCCAAGCTTTCTACAACTTGAATACTCCTAATCGGAAACCACCGGCACTAAAAGGATCGGAGTTGTCTTGGAAATTTGAATATTGAAGCTTTGTAAATAGAATAGAAAGTTTAGGAATAGATAAAGAAGATGAAGATTAAATAAGTATGAGAATTTCTTCTCTTTTTATAGTAATTTTAAAACAGAGTTCGGACAGAACTCGGTAGGCTAACGTTCATAATTTTGAACGTTGGTGATCCAAAAGAATAGGAAAAGTTGCTGACCAAGAAAATCCCAGGGGACCGAGTTCGATACGAATTCGGGCAGAACTCTAACCGAGTTCTGTTACCAGGGAACCTGATCAACCTAATTTGGTTTAGGCTTTTGGATGTAGGATTGGTTTAGGTCAGGAAATGGATCAAGGATTGGTTTTAGGATAGAACTTCTAAATGCCAGTGATCCCGACTCACAATATAATCTAGACTCGATAAAAGAAAAATACAGAGTAAATATAAAAATTTTAGTGGAGATGAAATCTACGATCTTTGATTTCTTTTCATATGAAGTTCATAGTTTTAAGTCAATTATCGAAATCGGTTTGACTATGGCTTAATGGGCCAACAGGTGTCACGCTCCGATCCCGCTAGGGTCGTCCGTCTTGCTTGGATCCCTGCGGGATCGATCGTCCTCGCTAAGGCGTGATGCCGTGCAAGCCTAAGTTGCGCTTGCACAAGGCAATGTACCTGCACAAAAATAACTAGTCAAGCAAAAACACACGTACGCACCCATTAGTTAAGCAAAACACAAGCACGCACCCATTGCAGAAAACCAAATGTTGGACACAGAGATTTGAAATGGAAATACTCATTTTATTCATAGCTTGATAGGAATACAAGTACAAAGCTTTGTAACTCAGATTTGCCTTATAATTTGGCTACAAGATTCTCTTTGAAATACTCTTTTGAAATTAGCCACAATGCCCATACTGATATCCTTTATTACAAGCTGGAATTGAAAGACACCTTCAAGGGAAATAAAAACTGGAAACTTGCAATTGACTGAAAGTAACTTCGAGGCGAATCCACGAGCTCTACTGGACTAGACGAGCTTTGGTGCCTCACTTGAAATCCCTCTGTCTCCTTTTGCTTTCTGAAAAGGATGCCCACAACGTGGGTCAGTACACATCATGTACTGGCGAGCGGCTTTTTGGCCGAACTCGCAAATCTCTGCACTAAATCAATATGTTGAGCTAACAATTACTAGTGATCTTTCTACTTGTCTAGGTTCTTTTTAACAATTCATAAGAACATGACAGTAGAATATATCATAAGCAACTTACCCTCGCCGGCAGTCATCCCTGCACAAAACCACGTTAGCACAATTTGCATAATGAGTAATTCATGATTCATTCTTGCAGATATTGAAGTTGTCATTCGGGTCATGCAGGTGGACTATTCTACATGTTGGTCCATGGGTTTTCCCCATGATTAGCCGCTGTGACTCTTTGGTTCAGCTCGTCGCTAAGGACTCAGATCGACTCCCATTTTCACATGGAGGCCCTAATCTCTCCTAGGCCGAGCGGTTCCAGGTGCCCCCAGATACCACCCGAGAGACAAATATTTCCTTGTATACAAGTTGTCCGAGACCAAATGTATGCTCTAGCCGTTCTATCAGATGACACACTTGGACTTATGCACAGGTATACGACACGTTTGATTCGTGCCTTCAGGTTTATCTCAACACGTACAAGTTCGTCTGTACATGTCTACATTTTCAAGCATACTGGTGACAAGCAGATGATCATTCTTATCGAGCAGATAGAGTAGCAACACATATTCTTGTATTTGATTCAATTCAATTATCTTCTCTTATCTTTCGTGGATGTGGTATCGTTGATCCTTGGGACAAGGCAACAAAGTAGACTAGAGATCATTTTTCTTAGGCGTACAGATCAATGTCTGTTCGGTTGAAGCAACTCACCGAGATGAATCTTAGTAGAAAGAAGGAGGGACTTCACGCGCCGTTCACGAACAATTCACACGGCCTACAATGGCACCAACAGTTGATTAGCATACTTCGTCTCTTTCTCTCAAGATTCGGAATGAATGCGAAATGCGATGAAAGCGAACAATGAAAACTAATCATCGAAAACCAACACGAAAACGCATTCATCAAAACCAAGCAGTAAAGAGAAAACATTCAGCAAAACTCTTGGATTCATTTCAATAGAAGCCAATCCATCAATTGGAAAGGTTCATTGCATTTCATCCGTGATCAATCGATACCGGCAAAGGTTTCACCAAATACTCAGTTCATGACTGAGTCAGCAAGCCGTGGGTATTACATAGTGGACCGCGAGGAGTGGGGCACTACAACAGGGTCTAGCCAACCAAGCCCTACACACTTGTATGCAAACAGGACATGCCAAGTAAGAGCCTTCCAATGGCCTATAGGGGCTATCTTCCCAACTGTTTCACTTGTACAGGCCTGCCTACCTCTCTCTCTCACTCCTGTTGCTCAGCTGCAGGAAAGAAAAACCCCAACATCTGTTGTATATGCAACTGATGTTGCTCCATGTCCTAGACACCCTAGCTCTCGATTACTTGTACCCCTCTAAGTACTTGACACTCCCTACACTCTCTTGACACACACTCCCATAGATACAATAAGGTATTAGACACATACAAATCCACTCCTATAGCACTATATACACTGGTACAATGACCCTTGCTGCTATTCTTGTGTATCGATACCTACTACTAGAGCTTGTGTTGCTCTCTTATTGATACATATTCTACAGAGGTACACACAATACCCTTTTCAATGTACTGTAGAATTTCTGCAACTGTACCAAAAACCTTCATAGACACTCATTCTCACTGCTCTTAATTTCCCTTATACCAACACTCACACTAGACACTAATCCTCAGCGTTAGCAACCTGTAGAACCCAAGCACACCTATACACCTTAACTATGCTTCCTGTCCAGTTGCTGTTGCTGCTTTTTTAATTCTTCACCTCAATGTCTGATACACTACTTGTTATTACATTTTTCACTCTTAACTGCTGCCTTTGTTGATCCTCACTGCTGCAGTTGTTAAACTCCTTTTATTACTCACTGTCATTCCTTAGACTACTTCACTGATTCCTTGCCTTTCTATGTACTGTCATCCATACTACACACACCCACTTGGATATATGTGGACACACACACACACACACACACATATTTCTATATACATACATATGCATGATTGATACCTGCCTACATACACATATTGGTACACATACAAGGTACACATATGCACACATTCCCTCTACTCACACATACACAGTAGCCTCACAGCAGTCTGCTGCTGTCCCTATTCTTATTTTACCTACTACATAAACATGGATAAACAACCCAAACTATAGTCCATTCCAAAGAATGTTGTTGCTGTCCTAGGTAAAACAGGATTTTACTGGTACTGTTCATGATATTGCTCTGCCCCTCTCCACTCTACCTTGCTGGGAACCCCAAACTGCCATGCTTCTCTCCCTATACACTAACAGGTATCCCAACAGCCAATATACTGCCGTTACTTCTCCTTCTTCCTATTCCTATCTAACTGTATATCCATATATCCCTCTATCCATCTACCTACCTATATATCAATCTATCTTTCCATTTAGCTATCTATCTTATGGCTAACACACCCACACACAAGCATATATACATACCTAAGTATCCTATATTACTACACACAACTATATTGTCATCTACGTGTCTATGTAAATCAAATACACACACTAGCTACACAAATCTATCTATTTATACATATGTACACAATCACACACACACACACACACACACACACACACACACACCACACACACACACACACATATATATATATATATATATATATATATATATATATATATATATATATATGATGAAGCTGCTCTGCTCTTTCGTCCCCCCGCCATGCTCTCTCCTCCGTTTCTCCCCGGCCGACCTCTCCTAGGACGGCAGCAGTCGCCCCCAGTCTCCTCCCCTTCCCCCTCCCCGGATGGCGTTCCCGGCCGACTATCCGTCGGACCTCCTCGCCATCATCGGGCTTTCGCCTCCTCCGCCTTCTCGCCTTTCCCAACCGCCTCCGCCATGCCCACTCTCCCTCCCTCCGTACCCCTCGGCGATCGCCTATCCCCCCCCACCTCTGTCTTTCCATTCCTCCCTCCGGTGGACGCCAGCCCCCCATCTTCCCCCTGCTCTCGCAGCCTTCGGCCGCCTCCCGGCCACCTCCCCTCCCTCCACCGACCACCCCAGCCCTCCGTGCCGGCTCTCTCACCCACCGCCACCTCCCTCCACCTCATTCTGCCCGGTCCTGTTTTAGAAGGAACTTTCCCCCTATTTTGTCTCAAAAATTGGATTCTCCGCCCATCCTTCGTGTAGCGCTATTGAGCCGTACGGAATGGATCGACTATGCGGCCACCATCTCGAGGGCACATATTCCTGCCACCCTCTGGGCGCATATGGCAGTCAGCCTTTGGGCGCATTCGGATTCCCGCCCTCGGATGCATATGGCAGTCAGCCTTTGGGCACATACGGATCCCCGCCCTCGGGCGCATATGGCAGTCAGCCTTTGGGCACATACGGATCCCCACCCTCCGGCGAATGCTGCCCCCTCCAGCGCTGGAGTTGCGTCCCTCCCGCTAATAGCCCACCCTCCCCCTTCGACCGCGTGTGCGCCTTCATCTTCCTCAGGCGCCTCTCTAGGCGCATATCTCCCAGGTGTCAGAGCGCATACTCCCTCCCGGCCGCATCGAATATGCCCTCATCGTCGGGCACATATGTCGTGCCATCAGGCGTATACAGCCCTTCCCCTATTGGGCGTATACCCTACATCGCCCCCTGTTCCGGGCACATATCCTCTCTCCAGTGTCGGCGCCGTTCAGACCCTCCTGGCCTTGGCGCGGATAGCCCCCTCATTTGGCGCGTGTGATGTTTTGCCAGGCGGTGGTGACACTCCCCCATTCGTCGCGTTAGCCCCTCCTTCGACTTCCAGCGCCCCTTCACTCTCGTCTTTGGAGGCGTCCCCCTCGTGCTCCTCTCCTCCGGCTGATCTACTAGTAATCTACCCCTGTCGAAAGCAGGACCCCAGGGCCACCCTCCCTCCCAACCCCACTACCACTGCGGAACGGATTTCCCTACTGTTGTCCCTGCCCGGCACCTTTATTTGTTGACATCCTCCGTCCAGACAGAGCAGCTAAGGGGGGGTACCATGTTCAAAGATGTTCACCTCAGTGAAGTCGCCTATCCGGTGCCATCCCCCGTGCCCACTGTCCCCTTCTCGAGCCTGGAGCTTGAATCCTTAGCCACCTCCTTCTCCTTTGTCCTCAAATTTTCCTCGGGCTGTCCCAAACTCTCCAGGGTTCAGGAGGTCATCGCCAGTTGGCAGCTGTCAACAGAATATAGGGTGCACCTCTAGACCCCAGACACATCCTGCTCTACCTCTCTTCAGAAGCTGACCACAGGACTGTGTGGTCTAAAGGTACCAGCAAAGTGGATACTCATCAGATGAAGATTATTAAATGGTCTATGAACTTTAGCACCAAGAAAGATTCCGCAACGATGGCCGCTTGGGTAACTCTCCCCTACCTCCCCCTCATCTGCTTTGTTCCATCAGCCCTAAGGCGTATAGCCAATTCATTTAGAACTTACGTGGCCACTGCTCCAGAAACCAGCAACCTAACCAAAGCCCACTATGCGAAGATTTGCGTGGAACTAGATCTCTCAATTGAGCCTCCCAACCATATCCTCATCGAACTGGGCAACCAGTCCCACACCCAAAAAATTCTCTACGATAACCACATCATCTTTTGCTCCCATTGTCACCTGCGTGGTCATCTATCCAAGCATTGTTATCGCCTCCACCCTGAGCTCAAGAAAAAATTTGTACGGCCAGCAGTTCACACCAAAGAAGACCAGATTCAGCCGCCTTCCAGATCCTCCATCCTTTCGCCACCAAACTCCCACATCAGGTTACAAACTAGCGAAAGTCGAACAGAACAAGGATCCCCGGCGAACACAACGGACACTCCACCGATGGCTAGAGCGGTAGTCCTCTACAACCCACCAACCTTGAACCTCTCCAACCAGTTTAACGCCCTGGAAGAGGACACGTCAGAGCCCACTCTAGATATCGCCTCCATCGGAATCCACTCCGGGGAATCTCATGACCCATCGGCCGTCAGTTTCACTAATCTGGAAGCCGCGGAGGAGGTCCTTCCCGAGACTCAACCTTCCCAAGAAGTCGACGTCATAGAAGCCCTAGCCATCCTGGGTCCAGACCAAGCTACGAGAGGGTTAGAGGTTATCGACGTCGAATTTCCTCTCCACTTGGAAGGTGACCTGATAGACAACCAGGACGAATCTATCCCCATCCTCCCCCAGGATCCCGTATCTGACTTGGCAGAAGAATTGATCGATCAGAATAAAGACATCCCCACTACCCACATCGATCCTACCTCCAGCTCATCCACCACAATGATGGGGAAGGCTACGAACTCAAACAAGAAATCCAACCAGAATAGCTCTGACAAATCCTCGACCGTCCGAACCAGGTCTGCAGCTAAGCGGGCTAACCAACCCCCCTCCCCCCACAAACTCTATTAATATTGAACATCCTCTCGTAGAATGTCCGTGGTCTAGCGAACAAACCTATCAAGAGGAGAATCTCCGGCCTTAAGAAAACCCACAAGATTGACGTCTTGATCATCCTTGAACCCAAAATCCACCACAAGAACCTTAAATCCATACAGCTGCAGCTAGGCTTTCCTATAGCTATTGCTGGCAAACACAACATTTGGATTCTCTGCTCGAAGGACATCAAAATTGGTGTCATCAACGACTCCAAGCAGGCCCTCTCATGCTGGATGGAGCACCCGTTATAACCCACGAGGGTCATCCTGTCTGCAGTCCATGGCAGCTGTGATATTACGGAGCACAAAATCCTATGGAACAACCTGCTGGACATCTACCTCCACCACAACAATCTTCCTTGGCTATGCATTGGGGACTTTAACGCCATCACGTGTAGAGAGGAAAAGACCGGGAGTCGGCCACCCCCTCTCCCTGCCATGCAAGATTTCAACAACTTTATTTTTCAACTCCAACCTCGTCCCCCTCCCGTTCACTGGTAGCACCTTCACCTGGTGCAACATGCAGGATGGTAATCGCCGACAATACTCTCGCCTGGACAGGGCCCTTACGAATGATCACTGGCGGTATGGGGACCACCTCCAATCTATCCCACCTCAACGCCATCGAGTCCGATCACGCTCCTCTGTTAGTTTGTATCTCCAGCATTCTGGGGCCGAACAAAATGAGCTTCCACTTTCTCGATTTCTGGAGCAACCACCCACAGTTCTTGGGAGTCGTCACGAAAGCATGGAAAAGCGCGAACATCCCCGAGCCCCTAACTAGGGTGGCTATCAAGCACAAAGCCACGAGGAAAGCTCTGGCGGACTGGAGCAAGCAGGCCTATGGGGACATTTTTTAGGCTATCCGGGAGGTTGAGGATGACGTTATTCGCGCTGAGATCAGATTCATGAATGATAGATCTCCCGCGGCCAGGACTGCCATCCACCTCACCAAAGCTATCCTTAAATTTTGTCTGAAAGTGGAACAAATTTTTGGAAGCAGAAAGCCAGTCTTAAATGGGACAGCGAGGAAGACAAAAACTCGAGTTTCTTTCATACATGCGTCAATAGGCGTTGGCAGAAACTCATCCTTCACCAAATTGTGGGCTGCAACGGCAACATCATCAAAGACCAGAAAGGTATCCAGGAGGCAGCGACCGAGTACTACTCTAATCTGTTCTCCAAAGAGACGGTCATCAGGGACCCCTCCTTCATGGATGTAATTCCGCATCTCATCAACGAAGGCGACAACATCCGGCTAGAGACTCCTCCTTCCGAGCTGGAAGTGAAAGACGCTGTCTGGGCTTTAGATGAGCACAGCGCCCTGGGTCCGGACGAATTTTCAGAGGGGGGTTTATTCCTGCTGGGACATTATTAGGACAGATATCCATGAGGCATTCGTCGCCTTCTTCCAAGGTACGATGTACCCGAGAGCCATCTCGAGCACCAATCTTATCCTCATTCTGAAAAAAATAATCCGAAATCCTTTCGTGACTTTCGTCCTATCAGTCTGTGCACCTTCACTAACAATATCATATCCAAGATCGTCGTATCCCGTATGTCTGATCTCCTTTCCAAGATCATCTCTGAGGAGCAAAGTGGTTTCATCTACGGCAGAAATATCTAGGATAATATCATGTTAGCTAAAGAATTAATCACCTGTATGAAGTTCCCAGCAAGAAGGAGCAACATAGCTATCAAACTCGACATGGAAAAAGCTTACGATAGGCTAGATTGGCAATTCATGATCTGGGTCTTCAGAGCCTTCGGCTTCTCTGAAACCTTGACCAATATCGTGTGGAGATATATCAGCAACTCCTGGTTCTCTACGGTGATCAATGGTCAGGCCGATGGCTTCTTCAAATCGACCCACGGGGTTAGGCAGGGTGATCCTCTCTCGTCCACCATCTTTATCATCACGGCAGACGCCCTGAGCAAGAACCTTAACAGGATGCCTTGTACAACCAACTTCCACTACTATCATACGTCTAGCGACTTCCCTATTATCACCCACCCTGTATTTGCTGATGAAATCCTCATCTTCTCTTCCGGGAATATTGGGTCGGTCGAGGTAGTCCACAATACCCTCCAGAATTATGCTAGCTGCTCGGGCCAGAAGGTCAACCCGGACAAAAGCGTCATCTACACTCACCACAAAATCACGAGAGAGCAAGTCGGCTCACTCTCCAATACAATCCCCTTCCCTATCAAGCACCCTTCATTCCATTATCTGGGTTGTCCCCTTGTCTACGAAAAATCGAACGCGGGCATCTTTGAGGATTTGATCAGCCGCATTAGAAAAAAGCTTGGAGGATGGCACAACGCGACACAATCTCCGGGAGGCAAGATGATCCTCATTAACCACGTCCACACTTCTATCCCCATCTATACCCTAGCGGTATGCTCCCTCCCAAGATAGTCCTTAACTCCATCGAGAGCATCTTCAGCAACTTTTTCTGGGGTCACAGCGACGGCATCGACAAGCATCACTGGGCCAGTTGGGACACAATGGCCAGGCCGACGGAGGAGGGGGGCTGGGATTCTCCAAACTCTCTCATATTGTTAATGCATTCTCGATGAAACTATGGTGGAAGCTGCGTACCACTCAGAACTTATGGGCCAGATTCATGAAGGCCAGATATTTCAAGAATATCCACCTATCGACGATTATTTCTAATAGCAGATCTTCTGCAGCATGGCGTCGTATGCTCATCGGGCGCTCCCTTGTCGAATCACGGATGCGTCTTACGGTGGGCGACGGAGAATCTCTGGCCTTCCTAGAAAGATGGGTCGGAGATACCTTAATTCCTACTCACTCCGAAGCCCACAGGTTTAGCAAGGTCAAGGACATATGGGACCCCATTAGGGATGATTGGGACTGGAACAATGTACGGGATTGGGCTGGTTCCGAGACAGTGGAGCTCATCCATCGTAATGGTTTGAAGATTGGGCCAGACGCTGACGAGCTCAGGTGGCAGGAGGGCGTGTCGGGCTACTTTTTGGTCAAATCGGCCAGGAAAGTGATCCGAGGCTCGGGGATGCCGCTCTCTAGCATTGCACCATTCTGGCAGACTTGCATCCCCAAGAAGTGGTCATTCATTATTTGGAGAGCCCTGCGTAAAATTCTTCCCACTGATGACACCCTCTGCACTATCGAATTCAGTCTTGCTTCCGCATGTACATGTTGCACCGACCGCAACTCGGAAACTGTGAACCACATCTTTTGTCAGGAAGAACTCCCGACCAAGGTTTGGAGCTATCTCTCTCGATGCTGCAGAATGGACATTGGAGGTGGGCACTATGAAGACCTTATCGAGGCATGGAGCTCCGGGTCCCAGGACCATCTAATCGTTGCAGCTGCTGCGACGTGGGTTCTTTGGAAGAACCGTAACAAGGTGAGATATGAAGGCTATTAGTATTCCGCAGACCAACTGATTATGGAGACCATCTGGCAATGCGGCAAGTGGAGCGCACACTGCAATCATAGCCAGACCACTTTCTGGAACTCCTTTCTATCCTGAGTCTAGTCGTTTTGGGCTTCCTTCCTCCCCATCTTTTGTTAGTATACGTGTATAGGCTTCGGCTTTTGTACCTTCTGGTATACTTGTATAGCTTCGGCTTTTCTTATTATGGAATAATATAGGGAGTTATATATATATATATATATATATATATATATATATATATATATATATATATATATATATATATATATATATATACCTCCCTATATATGTAGGCACACACATGCCATCTATCACACACTATGAGCACCTACTCTCTAGGACCCCTCAAGCACACTATGATATATACACACACATATATATAGGTAGATACACACGTACCCCTAAATCTAATCGTGCGTATCATGAGATACCATGACACAACATCACTTATACTATTTAGGACACCTACACCAAATCTTGACTCAAATAGGACATAAAAATTTCTTTAGGGACACGTGTCGGACACTTAGTGCGCAAGCTTGTAATACGCCCAAGATACTCTAAAAAGATCTTGTCCGAATCCTACCAAACTTCATAAGCAAGTTTAAAATATACATATAAACATAATTAGTGCAATTCTAAGCTAGTGTCAAGTATCGTGTATTTGGACATGTATACCACAAGTGTAGGAGGCCAAAAACCATCAAATTGATCATGTGTCCTACCATATCATGACACGACATACATGTATCCATTTGTAGATACGAATCTAGACACACACAACCAAATCTATACTAAATAGGTCGAACAAACCTAATGACAAATACTTGGTGTACCATTCTCGAAATTCCTCCAAAAATGGCACAAAACCAATGTAACTTTCAAATAGAGAGTTCTTGGTCTCAAAACTCTTTCTATAGGTAGTTATAGTCCATGGGTGAATTCCTAAAGGTTAAATAGCACAAATAGAATCTAAAAATCAAGGAAAAGAAGGCATATACACCTATTGGGAGATGGATTCCCAATGAAAAGCCAAATTGATGCGATCCAGACATGTAGCTCCTAACAACGGACTCCTCTTCTTGTGCTCCTAGTGTCCAAGCTTCTAGGCACCTTCTAGTATAGAGAATGAGAGAGATTGATGAGAGATTGGGTGAGATTTGAGAGAAAATGGTGGAGGATTGGCTCTACTTAGGAATGAACTCCAAAAATGAGAGAAATGGGACTATAGAATGAAATGAAGAGTGGCCCTCTCTCTCTCTCTCTCTCTCTCTCTCTCTCTCTCTCCATATATGGCTAGTCATAGGCTAGGTTTAGCTAATCTAGAATGTTCTTCATGCCCTCTAATGTTGTCATGTGGCTAATTAATTGTATGAAAATGTTTGGACCTATTTCGGTAAATAGTCTAACCTCTATTCTAATTAATTGGTCATGACTAAAGATTCTAATTGGGTCTAATAAAATGAGTTGGTGCATGAGTTATGTCATGCTAATTATTGGGCTCTAAGCTAGTGTCTAGTCTAATAGTTTCACTAACACAAGTCTAACCAATAGGCTAACGACTAACCGTAATAACTAGCACAATATTAATAAATAAATATACACATCTTAAAATAATAATTAGGCTCAAAATTATACATAATATAAATTGACAAAAATTTCCCTCTTTCGGATTTAGATAGTTATAGGTATGGAGAACGCTCAACAAATTGTTGAGAGGGTTACTCTTCAACTGCAACTATAGCCCGCACAATCCGCTTAGCGGAAGGTAGGGACATCTTAGACTTCAAGAAGATGAACCCGCAGGAGTTCAAGGGAATTAAAGAAATGTCATGCCCCAATCCCAAATTATGTAGGAGCAGGCCACGTGGTAATGACCAGCTACGTATTCAACCAGACTTTAGTCCTACTCGAATACCGATAAGCTGTCCAGATGAGGTAAAATCTAAGTATCTAATGTAACATCCACAACACTATCTACAATATTATAAACTATGAAGGAAATAACTTATAGAGGAATGACAAGAAGGCATCAACTACAATACCTGAAAATATCAAAGAAGTAGCCCCAAATATCATGTCACATCTCAGTAAATACCTGGAAGAAAACCAGATCCTTATAGTAACGTATCAAGATACATAATATACATACCGAAATAAAGTACAATAAATAACATGTGAAGGACGTAAACAAATAATCTAGGAAATAGGTAAATGAGGAAATAATCAGGTTATCCATTAATCCTACTACTAGATAGACTATCTAGTCTGTGTCAAATGCACCTGAGGATAATGTTCGATGAATGGAGCTCTCTCTAAGGGGTACACGTGCAGTGGTCTGAGTCGCCAGCTACAGCAACATCAAATCATAAATAAATTAAGCTACAAGTAGCCCCTCCGCCTAGTGACCATCCTCCCCACCCAATGACATTGTCCATGTCGCAACCATGACACGTCCAGTCGACCTCTAACAAAAGATAAGTCTATAAGTTCAATCAACATGTACACATGAAAATCCATCATCAAGTAAATGACCAGATATATCATAACGAGTCACCTATATGCTTTGCAATACAAATCCATATATCATGTCTATGTGTCAGCATGTTTAATCATGTAAGCATACAGATAAGAGCAGGTGAATCATGTAGCAGTATATCCAAATGGTAGAGAATACATTCATATAAATACTATAAATCAATAGACAATGTATACTTGCCTAGAATTCTCTGAAACTGATAGAGAGCGTTGGGTACCAAAAGCAATATCAAGGCCTAGGCACATGCTAGTGCCGCTATAGTCCATAAAATTCTACCAAACCCAAACAAACCAAAGATTGTTACTCAGCATTTATATACGCCTAATTTAATGACAATCCTTATTAGGGTTACTAATAAAATAATTTCCTTATAATAGCCAAAAATTCTTTTTTGGTGATTTTAGGAAATAATATAATATACAAAATAATAATCTAAATATTCAAACTCGTATAAATATGCACAAGGTTAAATAGCATACACATAAGTATTCAAATAATCATACTAAGTAGTTTAATAAGGAATCATTAATGGTGTATAATACCTACCAAGTATTGTTAAATATATATATATATATAAAGAAATTCTCTCTCATGGTTCTGGAGCTTCGAGGAGGCAATTTACGGGCAACTGCTTTGTGAACCTTGACCTTCCGGCAAGGCTGTGCCGCTGTCGGGGTCCCCCTCCCTCCTTCTCCCCTCGTGTCTGCCTTCATGGCCCGGTCCCTCCAGGATCACCCGAGGGCGGCTTCCTGGCCGCCAGACCTCCTAGTCCTCCTCGGGCTGCCCCCGGACCCTCCTTCTTCCCCCCATGCCCAGCTGGTCCCCCTCCTCTGCCTCCCCGGACCTTCAGGTCCCTGGCCTCCCTTGTGTTGGCCCCTTGACGGGGCGTTGGTGGTCTTATCAGGCTGCCTTCCCATCCGGTATGCCGTTGGCCGACCCTCCCTCCGCCCCCGGAGGGGTGGCCTTCTCCTTTCCTAAGGCCCACCCCAGAGATGAGAGTCATTTGCTTCTAGTAGCTTCTCTGCCCCCCTCGGGATCTGATCTCACTGACACCTTGTTTCTCCCCTAGGCTCCCCCTTTGAGGCTGGCAGTTGTCCCTATTACAATTTTAAACTCCTTTTTGAATTTGAGGCATCCGGTGCCATCTACTAAGGTCGACTCTGCACACCTAGCGAGTCGCGCATCTCCTCCTATGTTGAGAGGCTCGAGCTCGGGTGCACCACTTCATAATGGCTCCTTGACCCTAGGGTCCGCTGCGCCACCCGTGCTATTCGGCCCAGCGCTCCCTGCGAGTGGCGCATCCTCTCTTCAGCTGAGTGGTACGTGTGTGGGTACTCGGCATCCTGTCGACGCTGTGGCTTCCTTGGAGCATTCAGGAGACCTGCCTCCTTCCCCCATGTTTGTCGTACTGCTTCTCCCGTTGCCCTCGGTGCTTCCCGCTTCCGTTCTCTCGGTCGAGCGCCATTTGTCCAGTCTGGCCTTGCCAGCGGATCTTTTGGCGCTGGTGTTTGCCATTGATTATAAAAGTACAGAACAATTTTATGGGAGGACTGAACTTAGACTCACAATACAAACTCGCTTGTACAAAGAAAGCCTAGGAACGAAAGCCTAGGTACAGCAGACTAAGTACAATTGTTTATTTTAGATTCTGGAGGGTGACGATAGAGGCTCGGAAAGGCGACGGCAGCCCTGCCTTACTCCTTGGACGATCGGTATGCAGCCTTGGCTCCAGAAGATTTGCTCGACGTTAAAGAAATGCTTTCTTTGCTCCCTCTCTGCTTTTCCTCCAAGTCTTCTAATGCTCTCTGATCTCGAAAAGGGGTCTCTCTGGTCACACTCTCTCCGTTGTGTATATTGCCAGGGAATCTCTCTCTTGTAAGGGAATGGCACCTTGTTATTTATAGAAATGGGGTGTGATCATTAGGGTTGCCAATGATTGCTTCCTGGAGATGGCGGCGGCCTGTGGATTGGTCAATCTAGGCCATTCGTTTTGATTGTGATGAATCTGGACCATTAAGTGTAGATTATACCAAATCTCATCAGCAATTAATGCTGATTGGAATAAATCTTCCTCATAATGATCTTCTGATGTCTGCGAATAAATTTGATTTATTCTCCTGCCACGTGTCCCAGATTATTAGAATTTGACCCAATCCCTGATTACAATAAATCTGAGAAATTGATCGGCTTAGGACACGTGTCCTAGGAGCCACTGGGGGGATCTGAACCGTATAAAGATTGAGCCGCATAAGATTTGGGCCGTATAAGGTTTGGGCCACGTGTCAGGGCTGCTTAGGTAGTGGCCCCCCTTCGAACCTTTGAACCGCATAGAGATGATCATTGCGAGACGCATAGGGATGCATCCGCCTGAGCCACATGGAAATGGTCCTCTTGAGCCGCATGGGAAGGCCTCCGCCTAAGCCGCATGAGACTGTTTCGGCCTGAGCCGCATAGGACGGCTTCATTCTGAACCGCATGAAAAGTCTTCGCTCGAGCCGCATACGAACGCCCACGTGGCAAGGCCACGTGGCATTTTTATGGATCTCGGGGGATTGTGTCAGATATCTCTTTCTCTTTCCTAGAGGTCTGTCATTATGACAGAGTCATAATTGCCTCTCTTGTGTCAGGGCTGTCACTTTTTCTTTTAGAGTTGTCAGCCGTCAAAGTAATTAATGCAGCATAGGTCGGAGTGGAACACTGTTACGCCACGTGTCTTCTGAGCCGCATGGGATGTCTTGGGCCGCATAGTCCCTTATGCCGCATGACTTTCTAAACCGCATGGGCTTTATGAGCCGCATGAGATTTCCTAGCCGCATGATCATTTTCCATGCTTCTACAATACCCCCTTCAAAGTTTTTAATTTATAAAATTGAAATACTTTGAATAAGAAGCATGGCCGTGTGGAAGCTCTTCTAGTCGCATAGATATCTTGGCCGTATGGAAGTTTCAGTAGCATGAACTTTTGAGCCGCAGAGTTGTTTCGGCCGCATGGATGGCTTAGTCACAGAGAGTTTTAAACCGCAAGGATATCTCAGCCGCATAGTTCTTTGCCACGTCATTATGTCATGCATGCAAACCTTTTTGGGGCAGGATCCCAAGAGTTTCTTTAATTAGCTAGTCTGTATCGATAGCCGAAGAGTCGACTACTTTGTACGAGGCGTCGGTCTGTGGTCCTCCTTTCTCTATAAATAGAAGGGTATTTGGGGGGATTTCTCTCTTAGACTCTTCTTGATTAAGATTTCTGTCTTATTTTCTTCTTCTGACCGACAGACAACGATGGCACCTAGGGCTTCCAGGGCAGTGAAGAAGGCTGTGGCGAAGAGTAGGAAGTCGGCTTCGTCTTTAACTGCCGCACCCCCCGTTTGTCTTGACGTTCATGTTGTCGTCGAAGGTAAGGACTGTGTGGAAGATTGGGTACTTTGAAACCCTAACAGATGCTGCTCTGCTGCATTGCTTCGTGCATAATCATTTGATACAAGCTTTTCAAATTATACGGTCCGCATACACGTCCCATGAGCCGCATGGAATATATTCCACGTTCGAGCCGCATAAAAATTGTCTAAAACGGGCCGCATGAACATCTCTGAATATCTTCTGACTGTTTTCATCATTCATCATCACTTTTTTCCGTCTTTTGGTTCTTGTAGTGTCTCCACCGAATGCTGAGATTGCAGTAGTAGAGGAGCCGCCGCTCCCTGGCATCAATCAGGGGCCTTCCTCTGTTAAGGAGGAGGCGATGAAAGAAGAATCGGCGCCTGAGAGGGACGACATCCTCCCCACTATCGAGACTGCTGAGGGTGGCAGCGCTGGGAATTCTGATTCTCCTATTCTGGACGAGGATCTTCCTCAATTGCATCCTTCATATGTAAGGTGGTTGAGGGTGTTGTATACGCACTTCTGCAACTAGGGTTTTGAGGTTTCTCGTAAATGTCTATCTGTAGTCTTTGTTTTGTTTTGCCTTTCTTCTTGTCTGCATGAAGAACTTTCCTGTGACCGCGTGGATGTAACCGATTTCTGAATGAATGGAATATATTTGCTTCACTCTTTTATTGTATAATAATCATCTTATTGGGACATTTTGCATGGACCCATTGCCCCTAACGTACCCTAGTTTTGGATACGGGTAACAAGTTAAAGGGAACGAACATACTTACTCAGAGGTACTAAGGACATAGTGAGTATGAGAGTTTCTTTGACGGGGCCTTCCTGCTCAGAGGTAGTGAGGACATGGCAGGAGTGGGTTTCTTCTACGGAGCCTTCCCACTCAGAGGTAATGAGGACATGGCAGGAGTGGGCTCAATGAAGAGGGGGTACATAGAACGACTCAGAGGTAATAAGGACATGGAAGTTCTATGTAGGGGTGATTTGTTTTTAGCGGAAGTGAAACGACTCAGAGGTAATGAGGACATGGCCGTTTTAGAAATTTGTAGATCGCTTACCCTTTTTGTGCACTGGAAGTGCCGGTATTGGATCATGAGGGAGGATCTCTTCCAGTGAGAAAGTTCAGAGGTATGATCATACATGACTTCCTATCTGAAAGAGTGACCGGGATGTGAGTTCAGAGGCACCAGCGGGTACAAGACTCGATATTTATGAAAGTGTGAGTTCAGTGGCACCAGTGGGCACATGACTCGATAATCTGGGATATTGTAGATGTGAGTTCAGTGGCACGAGAGGGTACATGACTCGAGAATCTAGAGAATGGTGAATGTGAGTTCAGCGGTACCAGCGGGTACGTGACTCAATGATCTGGGAAAATTGTAAGGGTGAGTTCAGCGGTGCTAGCGGGCACATGACTCAATGATCTGGAGAATGTCGTTTAGACATAGTATTTCTTCAGGAACTTGTCGTTGACGGGCAACATTAGCAAATCCCCATTCTGGTTTGCGAGGCGGTAGGCTCCGTTGGAGAATACGACCTCAATGACAAATGGGCCTTCCCATTTTGGCTGGAACTTGCCGGCGGTCTTGTGAGTCATGACCATCGGTCTCCGGACCGCCAGAACGAGATCGCCTACCTGGAATGTTCTGATCTTGACCTTTTTGTTGAAGGCTCCGGAGATGCGTGCTTGGTATAGTTCGATCCGTTGCTGAGCTAGGAGGCGCTTTTCATCTAAGGCCTCCAACTCTTATAGTCGACGTCGGTAGTTATCATCCGTCGTCAATTGATAAGTGAGGGCGACGCGGAGTGAGGGTATTTGAGTCTCTAATGGGAGAACTGCCTCACTCTCGTACACTAGGGAGAATGGAGTATTCCCGGTAGCTGTTCGGACTGTAGTACGGTACGCCCATAAACATTCACCGAGCTTCTCGTTCCAGTCGCGTTTGTTGGAAGAGACAAATTTCTTGAGGAGTTTGATGATTGTTTTGTTAAATACCTCGGCCAATCCGTTTGCTGCTGGATTGTATAGTGTCGAAGCAAAATTCTGGATGCGGTGCTTATCACAGAACCGGTAGAAGGCATGGCTTGCAAACTGCGGACCATTGTCATGGATGATCCTTCGGGGCAGTCCAAAGCGATAGATGACATGATGCTTGAGGAAGCTGATCACGTTCGAAGTTTTGACTTCTACAAGTGGAACAGCTTCTGCCCATTTGGAGAAGTAATCCGTGATCGCAAGTATGAAGCGATGTCCACGGGAGGAAGGTGGAGTAATTGGACCAATGATATCCATCCCCCATGCTTCGAAGGGCTAGGATGCCACTGTCGGATGTAGAAATTTGGATGGCTGGTGAATGAAGTCTGCGTGGACTTGGCAGGCTTTGTACCTTCTTGCGTAGTCTATCGCATCCGCTACCATTGTGGGCCAGTAGTAGCCTATTCAGCAAAGACGGTCTTACAATTTAGGACCAGGCTGATGGGCCCCGCAGACACCGTCATGCGCTTCTCGTATGGCTTCTTTGGCTTCTGCGTTTGATAGACACTGAAGCAATAATCCATCATAGGATCGCCGATACAGTATTTTCGTCTCTGTATCGTAGAAGAATCTGAGGGAACGCCGTCTAATGGAGGTGGCCTCCTTTGGGTTCTCGGGGAGGATGTCGTAGACGACGAAGTCGATGAATGGTTGTCTCCAATCTGGGGCATCATCAATCGTCTGAGCGGAATAACTTGCCACGAATTGAACATTATTCTTGGGGCAGATCAGCTCGTGGCCTATCACATCTACCGATTGATGGGTATGTTTCGGCACTGCTAGGGAAGCGACCAGGCCTGCTAAGACATCGGCTTCGATATTTCAAAGTCTGGGGACGTGTTCGATGAAGAACCCCTCGAACGACGAGATGATGTCGATCGCTATTTGGTGATAGGGGATGATGTCTTCATGGCGAACTTCGTATGAGCCCCGAATTTAATTGACGATTAACTGAGAATCGTCGTATGCTTCGAGATATTCTACCTCCAGCTCCCTTATAAGTTGGAGGCCAATGACCAGAGCGTTGTACTCGGCCACATTGTTAGAGCAGGGTTCCATGAGAGAGTAGGTGCGATTGATTACCAATCTGGAAGGGAAGACTAGCACCACCCCAACTTCGACGATGATGTTGCCCTTGGGTCCTGTTCTTGAAGCACCATCGAAGAACATCCGCCATATGTTATCGTGAGAGGCTGCATTTGAGTCGGCAACCTCATCTGGGATTTCTTCATATATCCTGGACGACTCTGAGCCCGGGTGGGCTGCCAAAAAGTCTGCCAGGGCTTGACCTTTGACAGCCTTTTGTGGGATGAAGATCATATGATAAGGGGACAGTAATATTGCCCATGTAGCGAGGCGAGAGCTGAGTGCCCCTGGTTTAGTCATGAGGACCCTGAGAGGGTTGACTCGTGAGATCACATGTATTGTTTGTCCAGTGATATAGTACCACGTCTTCTGAATAGCGAATACCAGGGCAAGGCATTCCTTCTCCACAGCGGTGTATTGGTGCTCTGGCCCAATCATCATTCGACTGAGGTAATATATGGCTTGTTCATGGCCTGCATCATTGTTTTGTGCCAGCAGAGCTCCGAGGGAATGCTCCATTTCTCGTACGTAGAGCAGGAATGGTTTTCCAGCAACCGGAGCCACCAGGGCTGGAGGATTTGACAAATATTCATTGATGTTGTCGAAGGCACGCTGGCATTCTTCGTCCCATACGAACGAGACACCTTTCTTTATGAGGTGGGTGAATGGTCGACATCGCCCAGAGAGGTTAGAGATGAATCTTCTGATGTAAGCTAGCCTCCCTTGAAGGCCTCTGAGTTCGCAGAGATTTTTCGGGGGACCCATCTCCATAATTGCCTTCGTCTTCTCAGGGTCTACATGAATACCCTGGGCGGTGATGATGAAACCTAAGAACTTTCCGCTGGATACGCCCAAGAAAGATTTCGTAGGGTTTATTTTTAAATTGTGCGCTCGCATCAGATCGAATACCGTCCTCAGATCCTGTAGATGGTCTTCCTTACGACGACTCTTGACGGCGATGTCATCAACATAGCATTCTACCGTCTTACGCAAGTGTTCTCTGAAGATGATACTCATGGCTCGTTGATATGTGGCGCCAGCATTCTTTAAACCGAAAGGCATGACTGTGTAACAGTATGTGCCAATTGGTGTTCGGAATGATGTATGTTTTTCGTCGTCAGAAGACATCTTGATTTGGTTGTACCCCGAGAATCCATCATAAATGACATGCGTTCGAAGCCGCAGGTATTGTCAATCATGATGTCTGTGATAGGGAGGGGGAATTCATCTTTGGGACACGCCTCGTTCAGATTGCAAAAGTTTATGCAGATTCGAATCTTTCCATTCTTCTTGAGGACGGGTACTATGTTGGCGACCCAGTGGGGATGTTGCTCTTCACGTATGAAGACGTTGGCTATCAGTTTGTTGACTTTGGCTTCGATCGTATCCATGATGCCTGGGCAAAAGCGTTGCTGTTGTTGCTTGACTGGCTTTACATCCGGCCGAATGTTGAGCTTGTGAAGAGCAATATCGGGATTTAACCCCGGCATGTCTTTATAGCTCCATGCGAACACATCAATGTATTCCTTGACAAGTTCCAGCAGTGATTCTCGCTCCTCGTCTGTTAAGCTTTTACTGACGAAGATTGGTTTTGGAGAAGATTCGCTGCCGAGGTCGACCTGGATAACCTCATCTTCAGTAGGAGGGTCCCTCAGTTCGAACCATTTTTCTCGTTGTGCATCCAACTGCTGGGCCCACGGCTCTAGCTCGAGGATTTCAGAGATGTCTTCGTCTTCTTCATAGGCATCGACGAATGCCATGTTGACTGACAAGACTTGTCTGAATACATCTCCGATGCTGGTATCAGAGTCAGAAGTTGGTGACCCGGTCAAATGTGAATTCCAGTCACATTCTTCATCTGAACTTTCAGGGGTCATCGTGGGTGTTACATACCCTAATCCACATCGAGTCTTGCTATAGTAGTCCCGTGGTTTGACTGCCGGGACCGGTGGCTTCAAAGGTAATCGTCGCCCCGTGTCGTAGTTCAAGCCTGGCGTAGTCTCCAGATCATATCCCTGTTTTTGCATGAGATATTTGGATTGGGGGCTATAAAGATATAGAGGCAGTCTTCCGGCATCTGGCCCAAGATCGACTTCTTCTAGGGTAAAGGGATGAGGATCGTCCTTCCGGCCGAAGATGATTGGGTGGTCCCCTCCTTCGATTATGCGGTAAGCGTCTTCTGCTGGAGTAAGCTGGGTTACGGTGTGCACATTTGTTACCTGTGTGTGGAGGTGAGTGCCTATACCGTGCTCCATAGCATACATCGTACAGAGCTTATTAAGCTCGAGGTAGTTCAAAGATAGCCCTTTATTGATAAAGTAAGGTATCTTTTCTAGAGAGATTACATCATCTGCGGAGGGAACATCAGTGTGGGCAGCCACATACTTGGCTAGCTCCGGTTCCTCTTCAGCTACCCCCTGTATAAACGAAGACTGAGAGGACGACCTGGGCAGCTTGATCGTCAGCGGTTCAGAGCGTGGAGTTGTTGGCAAACTAGCGATCCCCAGCTTGGCACTCGATGCTGGGCGAGGAGTGGTTGGTTCGCTAGAAGTTCCAGGCCTTGTATCAGGGTGACAAACCTTCTTGGAAAGGCGTATCGTTATTGGCTTGTCGGAGGGATTGAGCTTCTCAGTTTGCGGCTGGCCGACTCTCGGCAGCCTGGTTGTCAGTGGCTCCGTTATGGGTCTTGGCACTTGGCCAGACCTTGGCAGCCGGATTATCATCTGCTCCTCTTGTGGCGAGAGGCTAATTGCGTCCTTACACAGAGTGGCGGTAAGGGGTGCTGACTTGTCCGGTTTGTGAGCTTGGAGGTGGATCGTCAGAGGTTCTTCTGATCCTGTGGTTGTCTCGGTACTAGCTTGTACATCTCTTTCACCAAGATGCTTCTTTGATTTTTCGTACAGGCAGGAGTCTGAGTAGTAGGATTCGACCCCTTTGAAAATATCGATATCAACAAATTTTGTCCTCACGAAGCCGTATTTGTCGACATATTTGAAGCATTGGTGCAGCATAGAAGGCACGATCATATAATCGTGTATCCATGGATGCCCCAAGAGGATATTGTAAGAAGTGTCTGCATCTATGACGTAGCAGGTGACTTCGGATTGGAGGTCGCCAATTTGACACTTCAGACGAATCTTTCCAATTGGGTAGCTCCTGCCCGAATTGAAACCGTTGATGGCGGTGCTTGTAGGCGTCAGGCGATGCATTGGGATACGGAGATGATGTAGCAGACCCTTCGGAATAATACTTATAGAAGAGCCAGGATCAATGTGCATCCGATCCACCTTTACATCGCCGATGTATCCAGTGTAGTATAGCGGGCGATCGTGCAGGTTGGTTTTGATGAGCATGTCCTGCGGAGTGAAGACGATGTTGGGCATTGCTCCCGTACAGGCGTTGTCTTGGATATCTACAGGCGGGATCTCTCCTGTGAGGTTGACCTGAGCGAGGTATGCGTCGGCGTTTTGGAGTGCATCGCTCAAAGCCGCACGAACATCCTTGGAGAGTCTCAGAAGCTCGTATAATGACAACTTGGCCGGTGTGTTGGCCAATTGTGCTAAGATGTCGAAGTTGTAGGGCTTTTCCAGCCCTTGTGATGCTTCTTTTCGTAGGGATTTGTCAAAGCGAGTCTTCCTCGGCCTAGGCTTGTCGGTCGTCGGAGGCTGAGCCGGTCCCGGAGCATCAGTTGTAGTGGGTTGATGATCTTCAGCTGGATTGTCAACCATATGTTGGGATTGTGCCCCAGACCATGTAACGACGGCTGTAGCTTCTTCAATGTCTGCCGAGATGGTGCGGCAGGACCTGATTTTTCCACTCTTCTTCTTGCAGTAGAAGATGATATGGGCCGAATCACTTTCGATACCAAGTCTGGATGGACCCACATAACTTTCCCTCGTGATGTGGTGAGGGGCACTAGACCAGCGGTCTGATCTCGGGGAGGAGAAAGATTAGCGATCTCCATTGTTGCCAGAGGGATGGGGACCACTCCGTCTTGAGTTTCCGTCGGAGGAAAACTGCCGAATTGTACTGACACCATGTTGGCTGCCACGGTTACCTCTTCGAAATCGATAGCCAGGGCATTCGAATCGATGAGATTTTGGATGTACCGTTTTAGCTGGTAGCAGTCGTGTGTAGCATGGTAGACGTAGCGGTGATAATGGCAGTACTTTGGGTTCTCCATCTCTGCCGGCCGCGGTTTTTGTCTTGGTGGAGGAAGCTGAATTCTGTCTCCTAGTATGAGCATGTCCAAGATGGGCTTGACGTGATCGTCTTCGAAGGAGTAAGTGATTTGCGGCCATTGTTTGTCTGCTGGCTTTGGCTCAGGTTTTTGTGCTGTATCGGCCACCATAGCCTGCTTTCCCCTGCTGTCCCGATTATTGGAGGGTCTACTCCCATTATCGTTGTTGGGACGCTTACCCTTGTTCTCTCCGTCCGAGATGTACAATCCCAGTTGGCGAGCCTTCTTCAGTCGTTCTTCGACGCTTGTGGCACTGATGATGAACGTCTTCCAATCCTTGAATTGACTTTCGCCCATCCAGAGACTGATTGTTGGAAGCAGTCTCTTTTGGCAAATTTCAATCAAGGAGGAATCTGGGTTTCCAGAGGGCAACTTCATGGCGGTTTGGCGGAACCTCTCGATGTAGTTTCTTGTCAACTCTTTCTCCCCTTGGACGACGTCCATAAGGGTAGACATGGTGATGTCCTGCCCTACTTCGTAGAATCTCTCCAAGAACATGTGCTTGAAGCCGACGAAGGAGTGGATGCAGTTGTCCGGCAGATTGCGATACCAGTCAAAGGCGACTCCTTTCAATGCCTCGATGAATAATCGTGTGAGAATGGCATCGTTATGAGGCAGATGGTCGGTGGTGACCTCGAAGTAAGTGATGTATCGACTTGCTGAGGTCTTGCCATCATAAGAATTAATGTTGAACGGCTTATATCTTGGTGGGAATGGAACATCCCTCCATGCAGCAGGGTACGGTTGCCATATTCTGAGGTCTTGAGAGTTTTCTCGAGCGTAGAACATGGCTCGGAGCTCTTGGACCTCTCTTCTCGCTTCGCGGGTCTCATCCACAGCGGTGGGGGCCGTTGTTTCAGGAGGATCGTTGCCCGGGTTTGGTGCCGCCGAATTTGAGTCCGCATTGACCGCGGGACCCGCGCTTGTTTGGCCAGGCGTCCCTCCTTGCAGAGTTGGAAGGGCCACTTTAATCTCGTCTACAGACTTGACCAAAGCGAGCAATATAGCTTTGAGACTGTCGATGCATTGGCGATCACTGGAACCACCTTGGTTGCTGTCTGTCATGAATACCGTCTTCACATTAGCAGAGATAGACGGAGCGGTGGAGGAAGCGCCCTCTGAATCATACCCCTGTAGTGAGAAGTCATCGGGATATGTGGGTATGTTCCCTTCTGATTCAGACTCGGAAGGAACAGTACCCCCAGTCTCCGCGTTCGCCTCGTCTTGGGAGTTTGGACGTCCTCGGGGACGTCGAGGTTTGCTGTATCCGATGGGAGAGTTATCTCCTCCGACTCGTCTTCTTGGAACATCGGATTGCTGTGGAGGCTTGGAGGGGTGCTACCCCCAGCCCCAGTAACCCCCTGCGTTGTGGACGATGAATCTCCCACTGTAGCAGATCTCGTCTTAGAGCGAGTACCTTGGAAAACTCCGGTGGTGGGCACCCGTTTGGACGACAGTCTTTTAGTCGCAGTGGTTGAAATCTTCGGACTGGGAACATTGGTCTTCTTCTCCCTTCCATCAGCGGGGACTTTTCGAGCGGAGTTGCAGGAGGCGACGGGTAGTGCCTCGTCTTCTGAGGATGGTTGTTGCAGTCTTTGAAAGACAGACTGCCGGTCTTCTCGTATCATCGCTCTGTTGCAGCAGCAGTTGACGATGACTTGGGTACAGTGACGTCCGTGGGAGGACTCTTTGTACCCCGATGCATCTTCTCTTTCCTTGCATTTGTGGAGGATGGCCTCACGCAAGTCAGATGGGTCTGGACCGACCATGTTTGCTCCCGGGATTTTAGGAGACTTTTGCGAACCTCTCTGTTCGTCTGCCGCCGGGGGCTGGACTCGAGTGGTTCTATACAACTTCCCATCCGAGGCCCGCGTAGCAGTATGCGGAACGCTCGGATGGTCAGAGGTCAGATCAGCGGACCGAACTAGCCAGGCTCGCGCTGCTTTAGACTTCCTCGCTCTAGTGCGTACGGGCACATAGTAGGAAGAGTCTAAGTGATACTGGAGAGAGTCTGACATATCTTCTTGGGAGCATAAGAGATCAGGACCGTACGAGAGGCGGTCGAAGACAGAGCCGCGGAGAGTAGGCGTCATGCGGCTGTCATCATTGGTCCGTATGCGGCTGGCAGACGTAGCCGCATAGGCTTTCTTCATGCGGCTGGAAGTCTCAGCCGCATGAGTCTTCTTTATGCGGCTGGATGATCTGGTCGCATAGATTTTCTTCATGCGGCCGGTAGATCCACCCGCATGTGCCTCCTGCATGTGGTTGACAGACTTGGCCACAGGAGTGCTCGGCTTCTTCTTGGGGAGCATAGGGTCGCTCTTTGTCCCTGTAAGTCCAGCATCGTAATGCTTTCCTCTGCCGGACTCGGGGACAGCAGAATTCTCTACGGCTCGAAGTGGAGCCGTATGAGAATCACCCTTGCCGCCTTGGGTAGCAGAGAGTACTCCGTCCAGAGCTTGTGAAGGAGCAAACGATTTTGGCCTCCACTCGCAGCGAGCTTTCTTTGTGCGGGTTCGCTTCTGGATCGGGCCAGCACTTTCTTCAAAGAGCATCTCTTTAAATGCTTGTTGGTCGAAACGGACGACCATCTTCTGTTGCGTGGAGCCAAGCTTGGCTGTATCCGACTGCGTGACCAACTCCTCAGCCGTAGAAAAGTTTGTCTCCAGCAGAGTCGCCATCGTGTTTGCCATTGATTGTAAAAGTACAGAACAGTTTTATGGGAGGACTGAACTTAGACTCACAATACAAACTCGCTTGTACAAAGAAAGCCTAGGGATGAAAGCCTAGGTACAGCAGACTAAGTACAATTGTTTATTTTAGATTCTGGGGGGTGGCGATAGAGGCTCAGGAATGCGACGGCAGCCCTGCCTTACTCCTTGGACGATCGGTATGCAGCCTTGGCTCCAGAAGATTTGCTCGGCGTTGAAGAAATGCTCTCTTTGCTCCCTCTCTGCTTTTTCTCCAAGTCTTCTAATGCTCTCTGATCTCGAAAAGGGGTCTCTCTGGTCACACTCTCTCCGTTGTGTATATTGCCAGGGAATCTTTCTCTTGTAAGGGAATGGCACCTTGCTATTTATAGGAATGGGGTGTGATCATTAGGGTTGCCAATGATTGCTTCCTGGAGATGGCGGCGGCCTGTGGATTGGTCAATCTAGGCCATCCGTTTTGATTGTGATGAATCTGGACCATTAAGTGTAGATTATACCAAATCTTATCAGCAATTAATGCTAATTGGAATAAATCTTCCTCATAATGATCTTCTGATGTCTGCGAATAAATTTGATTTATTCTCCTGCCACGTGTCCCAAATTATTGGGATTTGACCCAATCTCTGATTGCAATAAATCTGGGAAATTGATCGGCTTAGGACACGTGTCCTAGGAGCCACTGGGGGATCTGAACCGCATGAAGATTGAGCCGCATAAGATTTGGGCCGCATAAGGTTTGGGCCACGTGTCAGGGCTGCTTGGGTAGTGGCCCCCTTTCGAACCTTTGAACCGCATGGAGATAATCATTGCGAGCCGCATAGGGATGCAACCGCCTGAGCCGCATGGAAATGGTCCTCTTGAGACGCATGGGAAGGCCTCCGCCTGAGCCGTATGAGACTATTTCGGCCTGAGCCGCATAGGACGGCTTCATTCTGAACCGCATGGGAAGTCTTCGCTCGAGCCGCATACGAACACCCACGTGGCAAGGCCACGTGGCATTTTTATGGATCTCGGGGGATTGTGTTAGAGATCTCTTTCTCTTTCCTAGAGGTCTGTCATTATGACAGAGTCATAATTGCCTCTCTTGTGTCAGGGCTGTCACTTTTTCTTTTAGAGTTGTCAGCCGTCAAAGTAATTAATGTAGCATAGGTCAGAGTGGAACACTGTTACGCCACGTGTCTTTTGAGCCGCATGGGATGTCTTGGGCCGCATAGTCCCTTATGCTGCATGACTTTCTAAACTGCATGGGCTTTATGAGCGGCATGAGATTTCCTAACCGCATGGATCATTTTCCATGCTTCTACAGGTGGCGCCATCTCTCTTGGCTTCGGCCCCCTCGGCTTTGGCCCCTCTGGCGCTTGCCCTCTAGCGCTCCCTCCTCCATCGCCGGTCCCCACACCTGGACAGCTTGGCGTTCCAACACCCCAGTTTTTTCCTGCCTCGACGTCGGGTCCCCCTTCCGATCATTCGTGGACGTTGTCAGGCCGGATCGTCCTGTCAGGGACTCGCCGATCATCGTCGACGTTGCGCTCCCATTCTTGGATTACCACCGCCCTTTAGACGTGCTCGAAATCATCGTCCCCTTCTCGGACCAGGAGCTCTCCTCCCTTGCAGATCTCTTTCCTCACACCTTCATCCTCAAATTCCCCTATGGTTGCCCGAAGCTCCCGCGAGTCCAAGAAGTCATCACTTCTTGGGGCCTCACTACCTTCTAAAGGGTCGCCCCTATAGACCCCAAGTATATCCTCCTGTATCTCTCGTCGGCTCGCGACCACTTGGATGTCTGGACCAGAGGCACCGCCAAGATAGACTCCCACTTTATAAAGATTATCAAATGGTCTTCCGACTATAACCCCAAAGAAGACTTCGCGATTGCTGCGGTCTGGGTTACCCTCCCTAACCCCCCTCTGATATGTTTTGTGCCTGCGGCTACGAAGAGGATAGCGAACTCGTTCGAGACATTTGTGGCGATAGCCGAAGAAACTCGCAACCTCACGAAAGTCAACTACGCCAAGATCTGTCAACGGACCGGCCCAGCTCTATCCAAATCGCGCTCTGCAACAAGGTTATACCCAACAAATCATGTACGACAACAACATCATCTACTGTAAGCATTGTCGCATGAGAGGACACTCCACTGAGCTCTATTTTAAAGCACATCCAGAAATGAAGAAGACCGCCACTCAGAAGGCGCTCGCCAAACTGAGAAGAGAATACTGTAATTCACCTCTCCTCCCCCTCCCAAACTCCCACATCCGCTTTACCACTAGCACCGAAAAATCCGACGACAACTCCTTCGAGAACAGGCCTAACTCCATCACCACCACCCCAGGAATCAACATCAGCAATAAATTCGACACCTTGGTCTCGAATCCTAACGAAGACTCCTAGTCGACTAACCTCCCTGAAGACTCCCTAGGGATAGTCATCCCCATGGAGACTTCCGATTCAGAGGCCCCTGTAGCAGAGTCAAGCACTCTAACCTTGAAGCACCTCCAGGATATGTGCTGTCCAGAGGAAACTTTAGATGGTGTAGCGCACCATCAGGAGCCGGTAATCAGCAACTTAGCTCGTGAGCGAACATAATTAGAAACCACCGCGGCTAACCCTTACGCCAATGCGGGCATCGACACCCAGGAGGATATCCTAGCCATCTCAGTCCATGAACCGGTGGCCAGGCCAAGATAGGCTAACGTAGCTGGATTCACTAATCTGAATAACTACTTCGGCATTCTAGCTGAGATTGAAGGAGAGGTTTACCTGCACTCCCCAGAAAAGCCAGAAGAGCAGTGCATAAATTCAGACATTCGGACGTCTGGGACAGTCGATCCCTCCACCAAAAAATAATAAAAAAGATGTGTTAAAGAGGCCACGCTCATGATCACCCGATTTGTTGCGAAACTCAACTCCTCCCCCCTCCAACAACACCTTAATGCTTAACATCCTATCTTAGAATGTGCGGGGACTCGTGAACACACCCACTTTGAGACTATTAAAAAGTCTTAAGAAAATCCATAGAATTGACATTTTAGTGATTATTGAACCTAAAATCCCTCCTAAGAAACTCAAGTCAATCCAGTTGCAGCTCGGCTTCCCCTCTCCCACTGCCGGTTTCCACGACATCTGGATCCTCTCCGAGGCCGACATGAGACTGGACACCATCCTCGACTAGAAACAGGCGCACACGTGCTGGGTGTAACATCCCGAGCTCTAATCCATGTCAATTTTGTCCGTCGTCCATGGCAGCTGCGACTTCTCCGAGCATAAATTGCTTTGGGACTCTTTGATCAACATCCACCACAACCATTCCAGCCTTCCTTAGCTCTACATAGGTGATTTCAACGCCATCACCAGCAGGGAGGAGAAGTCTGGAGGGTGCCCTCATTCCACGTCAGTTATGCATGACTTTGTCAACTTTATTTTCTACGCCCACCTATCCCCCCTTCAGTTTTCAGGCAGTGTCGTTACGTGGTACAACAGGCAGGAAGGCTCCCGTCGGCAATGTTTCCGCCTGGGTCGTGCCCTCATCAACTCGTACTGGTCCGAATTAGATATCTCCTCTAGACTATCGCCCCTCAACACGATCGAATCGGACCACTTCCCTCGTTTTATTGAAGTTAGTAGACACTCGAATCAGATCAAAAAAACTTTATGTTTCCTTGATCTTTGGGGTCATCACCATCAGTTCAAGAATACCGTAGCAGCAGCATGGAGGTGCCATGCCACTAACGACCCCCTTGTTCGCGTGGTCGCCAAACTTAAAGCAACCAGGAAAGCCCTCACTCTTTGGAGTAAGGAGGCGTTTGGCGACATATTCCAGGCCATTTGCAACACCGAGGACGACGTTTCCCGTGTTGAGATCCTGTTCGAACGCGATAGAACACCAACGGCTAGAGCTTCCCTCAACCTCACCAGAGCACTATTGATGTTTCGTCTTAAGGTTGAGACAAAATTTTGGAAACAGAAAGCCAGGCTGATCTGGGACATCGAATGAGATAAGAACTCCAGCTACTTCCTCTCTTGCGTGCGTCAAGGGATGCAGGCAACAACTCAACATCAACCATATCCCTACAGAGAACGGTAGCATCTTTAAAGACCCTCGGGATATTCAGTCAGCAGCGGCATCATTCTATACCCAGTTGTTCTCTAAAGAGGTCATCAATAAGGATGTTGAATTTCTCAACGCGATCCCCCGATTGATAAAAGACAGAGACAACACACAGTTGCAGCCCTTGCCCTCCGAGCTAGAAGTCAAAGAAGCTGTTTGGGCTCTGAACGAGCATGGCACCCCGGGCCCGGACGGTTTCACCGGTGTATTCTTCAGATCCTACTGGGACATAATCAAACTGGACATCCATGATATGGTGACCACCTTCTTTCAGGAAGCGAGGTACACCAAAGCGATCTCCAGCCAACCACATCCTCATCCCTAAGAAAGACAACCCAGAGACCTTCAAATATTTTCGTCTTTTGAGCTTGTGCACCTTCACGAACAAAATTATATCGAAAATCATCGCCAACCGCATGACTGAGCTACTTCCTAAGATTATCTCCGATGAGCAAAGCGGCTTCGTCCGAGGATGCAACATCTTAGACAATATCCAGCTGGCTCAAGAAATGATCACTTGCATAAAATTCCTGGCTGGATGAGGGAACATTACTATCAAGCTAGATATGAAGAAGGTGTATGACAGACTTGACTGACAATTCATGATCTGGGTATTCAGGGCCTTTGGGTTCTCGGAGACATGGATTCACATCGTGTGGAGATCCATTAGCAATTCGTGGTTCTCCACTGTCGTGAACAGTCAAGCTGTGGGATTTTTCAAATATACTCGGAGAGTTAAGCAAGGTGACCCTCTATCATCCACCATATTCAACATAGTCGCTAAAGCGTTGAGCAAAAATTTGAACAAAATGGTCGGCTCCACAAGTTTTCAGCATTTCCATACCACTAGCGGCTGCACTATTATTACTCACCTGGCCTATGCTGACTACATCCTCATCTTCTCTTCTAGCGACGTCGGGTCCGTTGAGGTGGTCAACAACACGCTATAGAGATACACTAGATGCTCTGGTTAGCGGATTAACCCCAACAAGAGTGCTATATACATGCACCATTCGGTGGAGAGAGCCCACTCCACCACTCTCACCAATATTACTTCCTTCAAGGTAGCTTACTCCCCTTTCTCCTACTTAGGATGTCCTTCGGTGTACGAAAGATGCAATACAGGCATTTTGATGGCCTGGTGGGCAAGATTAGAAACAAGATCTAGGGACACTACTAAAATATGCTATATTAGCGATATTGTTTAGCGACGGAATAAAATACCGTCGCTAAATATATAATATAGCGACTCCCTTCTATTGACATCGCAAAACGTCGCTGAATAGCGACATTCAGCGACACTAGATACATTACGTCGCGGAATAGCGACGTTCAGCGACATATTATTAAAATATGTCGCCTATATTAAAATGGTTGCGACGGTTAGCGACGTCGACTGTTGACGTCGCAAACTTTTTTACTTAGGATACGGTCCTGTTTCTTTTTTTCCCCTCACTCGAAAACTCGAAAATTATGTAATCGAGCTCTCGGCGAATCCCTTCCCCCTGACGGCTCCCTCCCCCCCCCCCCCCGGCGACTCCCTCCCCCCGCGGCGACCCCTACCCCCCCTTCGTCGAGCTCCTCCTCCTCCAATCCGAGCTACTCCTCCTCTCCGGTAAACCCTAACCTAACTTCTCCTCCTCCTTCTCTCCCACACACACACACACACAGAGACACACACACGGACACACACACACACACAGACACACACGATTAGGTTTAGTGATGAGATTTGGGGGCTTGAGTCCCAACATATATAGGAAAAATGGAAGTTGCTCCTAGACACAAACGTGTCGTATATCATAGAGGGAGTTTTTGCTACGCAAAATATCAGCTAGTCTATAGAATGGATTCTTAGACAGTGGATAGAATTTTTCGGTCTAGCCGATAAGATATAATACATGTGAGCATTACACCATCGTTTTCTAATTTAGGATGGTTCCCTTGCAATGCCCGTTCTCTTATTGTCTTCATTCTCTATTAGATTTATGATTAACGTAATCAACATAATTATATTACCCACAACAACATTAAGCATCGGACGTTGGGGTTGGAAAGATCCATCTACAATAAAAAAAAGGCACCCCAAATTTGTTAGATTTCTTGTACTAACTCAACCTATACTTAATGCATTTCAAGAGAAAACCATAAATCCCCCAACTTAATGCTAGTTACTAGAAAGTAGTATATTGGTTCCTACGACATGAATAGAACCTACTGTCAGAAATTAATTGGCATAGCAGAGTGCATAAATGTTTAGCCATAATAATTCATAGAAAAGCACAAAGCAGGTTGGTAAACTGATATAAAGTAGACTGATGGGTTTATCCATCTTGATTTAGCACTGCCTAGTATCAGTCCTCTTGGGGATTAGGTTTAGTGATGAGATTTGGGGGCTTGAGTTTATTTAAGTATCTTAACTACCAAGAGCATGTACTGATTACTCCTTACATTGGTGTGGGTGTATAGTTGTGTACAGAAAATAGTGTTTGTCCCAGTTTTCTAAATGAAGCAGCTATGAAGAGTGAGATGAGTGTGTACAAGAGCCAGTAGGCAGGCAGGGGTCATCCTAAATCAGTGTGTACTAGTAAGATATGTATTATAACATTTGTAGTTGATAGGAGATTTTGGATAGTTTTCGCTTGGTTAATGTTCAGTAAGAATCGATAGCGTATGTGTACACGTTGGATGCACAAGAACTTATGTGCGATATAGCATGGTTATTAGTAACTGTCCGCTACTAATGTGTGTCACATAATATGACATAATATACGAATTTGTGCCTATTGGATAATGTGTGTCCATCTTTGCAGAATTATTTCCAAATGGATATGAATTACTACTTGCGGAATCGTTCATGGATGTACAATCGTCGTCCTGATGATATGTGTGGTGTACAGGATGAATACATAGCGGGAGTAGAGCAGTTCCTGCAGTTTGCTAAGGCGTTCCCTTAGTACATGGACGACACCAAAATTAAGTGTCCGTGTGTGAAATGTCATAACGTGAAATATTATCCAGAAGTGGAAGTGACATATCATTTGTACTCGAGGGGTTTCACGCCTAATTACTATCAGTGGACCGCACACGGAGAACTTGTGTCTTTAGCATCAGAGTCGGAGCCTTATGTTGAGCCGTATATGCATACGGGACCTAATTTTGTTTCAGATAATCATGCATACGACGACGGGTGCGTGAACATGGTTTTTGACGCTGCGGGGCCTAGTTACGTTTATGATGCAGCTGAGGAGGCACCGAATGTCGATGCTACAAAGTTCATGGAGTTGCTGGAGAATGCAAGGACTCCATTGTATCCTGGTTGTGAGGATCATTCACCGTTGGAGGTGGTTACAAGACTGTTGAGCATTAAGTCAGATTTTAACATGTCGCAAGAATGCTACAACCGAGTGTTGGAGTTGATTATAGAGATCTTGCCAGCGGGTGCTAAGTTACCTAAAGACTTCTATCGGTCTAAGAGGATGGTGAGATCGCTATGGATGGGATACGAGAAATCGATTCTTGTCGCAATGGGTGCATGCTGTACTACAAAGACGACAAGGACGCAGATGTGTGCAGATTTTGTGGTGCTGATCGCTATAAAACCACTAGTACAGAAAGGTCTACCGGTGCAAGAAGACCGACCGATTCAATGCACTACTTGCCTTTAACGCCGCGGTTGTAAAAATTATTTATGGTGAAAGAGACGGCCGAAAATATGAGTTGGCACATGCGAGAACAGATTGAAGGAGTGTTGGATCACCCATCCGATGGAGAAGCGTGGAAGTACTTTGATCGAGTGTATCCTGATTTTGCTTCAGATCCGCGTAATGTCAAGTGGGGCTATCTTCTGACGGTTTTACTCCTTTTGGTCTTTCGGGATCCCAGTATTCGTGATGGCATGTGATTGTCACTCCGTATAACCTACCGTCTTGGATGTGCATGAAGACTCAGTACATGTTTCTAACCGTTATAATTCCTGGTTCGAACAATCCCAAGAGGAACATTGATGTGTACTTACAGCCTTTGATAGATGAGTTGAATCAGTTATGGGAAGTATGCGCTAACACGTACGATATTTCCAGGAAGCAGAATTTTTAGATGAAGGTAACCCTTATGTGGACCATCAACGACTTTTTGGCATATGGAATATTATCTGGATGGAGCACTCATGACCGTCTCTCATGTCCGTATTGCATGGACCGTACTAAGGCTTTCCGCTTGAAACATGGAGGAAAATCGTGCTTCTTTGATTGTCATCGGCAATTTCTGCCAAAAGATCATCCGTTCAGAAGGAACAGGAATGCATTCCGTATGGCGTTGTAGAGAAGGGTGATCCACCGCCAAGGTGGTGCGGAGCCACGATATGGGAAGAGGTTAGAGATTTTTCATGTGCTATCGAGGATCCTACAACTGGGTACAAGTGCGATGGATTTGGTAGAGATCATAACTGGACAAAGAGGAGCATATTCTGGGATCTGCCATATTGGAGTACCAATCTGATCAGACATAATCTTGATGTCATGCATATTGAGAAGAATGTGTTTGATAACATAATTAATACTATGTTCGGAACCATCGTTAGTTTCGATTACTGTTGTATGTTTTATCTTGGACAGAGAGAGCAACTGTTCAGGGTGTACTTCTGAGAGCTTCATTTTCACATCCTTCACTCTCTCGGGACGTCGTACAGGATCCCGAGAAGGTGAAGGACGTGAAGAGGAAGCTCTGAGAAGTGCATCCTGAACTGTTGCTCTTTCTATCCAAGATAAAACATAGAACAGTAAGCGAAACTGTCGATGGTTTGAACACTGCATTTCACACACACTGTAGACACAGACACACAGCATAACAAAAATACACATTATATTTTTTTAAATTTTTTTTAGTATTCTGCGACGGATAGCGACGGGTCTGCGATGGATAGCGACGTATGCAGACGTCGCTATTATGTCGCTAAGTAGTGACGTTACGTCGTTGTACGTCGCTACTGTGCTGACGTGGTTAGTATGCCATGTCATCACATAAATAGAATAAGACGTCACCACGTAGTCGCTCTACGTCGCTAGTTTTGCGACGTATAGTTGTTGTCGCTCTACGTCACTAACTTTACGACGGCCCAGCGACACGGCAGTGACGTCGCAAACAGCGACGTAGGGCGGCGAATTTGTCATCTGCGACTAGCTTTTTCGCGACCTTCATTTTTCGTCGCTAAATTCGTCGCTAATGAACTTTAGCGACGTATTTTCTCTAATTAGCGACGTATCTGAACGTCGCTAATCTGGTTTATTTTAGTAGTAGGATGTCACAACGCGATATTATCGCCAGGCGAAATATGATCTTGATCCAGCACATCCTATATTCTATCCCGATTTATACCCTGGCAGCTTGCTCTCCACCTAAGAAGGTCCTCACTTCCATTGAGCACCTCTTTGCCAACTTCTACTGGGGGCGCTGTGATGGCTTGGCCAAACATTATTGGGCCAGTTGGGATTCTGTAGCCAGACCCATAGACGAGGGCGGTCTAGGATTCAGCAGGTTGACTCACGTCGTCAACGTTTGCTCAATAAAAATATGGTAGAAGCATCGCGAGAGCCGATCTTATTGGGCGCATTTCATGAAGGCCATATACTTCAAGCACGTTCATCCGACTGTTGCATCCTTCAATAGTAAATCCTCTGCCTCTTGGCGTCGTATCCTAATCGGCCGACGATTTGCCAAACCATCGATCCGCCTTCAGCTAGGATCTGGAGAATCGTTCTTATTTTACGAAAGATGGTCTGGGGACGCCCTCCTCCCATACACTGCCGAAGCCCCACCCAACAGTGCGATCAGAGACTTGTGGAACCGAGCAGGGGAGTGGAACTGGGAGAGGGTCCAGGCTTGGATTGGCGAGGAAGGTGCAGAAGTTCTTGCCGTATCCGAATTGATGATCGGGACGGACCTAGACATTTTGAAGTGGTCTCTGACGGCTGACGGGAAATTCTCTCTTGCCTCCGCCAGATGGGCAGTCCGACCTTATGTGGAGAGCATTTCGTAAGAAGCTCCCCACCGATGACGCCCTCACCTCCAACGAATTCAGCTTAGCTTCACCATGTCATTGTTGTACGGAGTGACAGGTTGAATTAGCCAACCACATTCTTTTGTCAGGTGACCTGGCCATGCAGGCGTGGTCCGCTCTCGCTACTAGCTACCGTCAAGCCCAGGTGGATGGGGGCTTCAACGATCTTGTTGCTACCTGGGGCGGTGCCTCCCACGGCCACCAGATTATTGCAGCTGCCATCACATGGGTGATCTGGAAGAATCGTAACAAATTCAAATACGAGGGTCATCAATACACCGCCAATCAACTTATCCGAGAGATTCATTGACAGATTTGTAAGGTTAGCAGTCATTGCAAGCACTTCCGGGAGGGATTCTGGAACTTCCAAGTCACCTGACTGAGGCACTTTTCCAGAGTTTTTTGTCGAGCGGGATGTTTTTTCCCGCTCCCTTTCTCTTTAGTTTTCTTCAGTCTTTTGCCATACTTGTAAAGGCTTCGGCATTTTGCGCCTTGGAGATGAATAATATTTCGGGTTTAATATATTTATATATATATATATATATAATATTAATTAGTAAGTCAATAATGATATATATAATATACACAATTTAGCATTTGACACAAAATAATTGTAGAAGCATGGAAAAGAATACAGAAAGATCCATGCAGCTCGAATAGTTCCATGCGGCCCAGAGAGGAGCCACGTGGCCCTCAACGGTTCTTCCCTTTGTCTTCTACTGCATTTAATGCCTTAACGGCTGACAGCTCTGACCAATGACAGAGAGATGCAATAATGACTCTGTCATAATGGCAGACTCCTAGGAAAACGAAGGATATTTCTGACACAATCCCCCGAAACCCTAAAAGACCTTTATGCGGCCCTGACACGTGGACAGTCGCATGCGGCTAAGACAGAGGCCACCCACGCGGCTCAGGCGAAAGCTATCCCATGCGGCTCACGAGAACTACCCCATGCGGCTCAAGCAGAGGCTATCTCCATGCGGCTCACGAGGACTATCTCCATACGGCTCACGAAGAAAGCAATCATCATGCGGTCACTTACGCTCATGCGGCTCAAATCACCACCATGCGGTTCAAATGTTCAGGGGCCACTCCCAAGCAGCCTTGACACATGGCCAGCCATATGCGGCTCAATGGGGAGTAGTCCTCATGCGGCTCAGATTTTCTAAGTGGCTCGCGTGGCATAATAATGGGACACGTGGCATCAAATCGGCCAAAATTTATCAACAAATCCTAATAAAATATTGGGATCAAATCAGATCATTTGCAATCAATTAAATTAACACGTGGCAGAAGATCCGAGCTTGGCATAACAAATCATGAGGATTTATAGCAATCATCATTAATTGTCCACAGACATTTGATGCAATCGTATTAATTGCTCAAATCTGTTATGAACGGCCCAGATTTATTGATCCTTAACCGTCGACTTTTGAGAATGGGTAATCATTGCAAACCCTAATGATGCCCCCCACTCTTATAAATAGCAAGGTGTCATTCCCTTGCAAGGGAGACAGACAGATACATACAGAGAAGAAAGAGAGCAGAGAGACAAAGGCACGCACAGAGAGCATCCCGAAAGTATTTCTTTCCCGGAGCCAAGGTTGCATCCGATCGTCCAAGGAGTAAGGCAGAGCTGCTGTCGCTTTCCCGAGCCTCTATCGTCACCTCCCAGAATCTAAAATAAACAATTGTACTTAGATTGCTGTACCAAGGTTTTCGTTCCTAGGCTTTCTTTGTACAAGCGAGTTTATATTGTGAAGTAAAAGTCCAGTCCTCCGATAATTGTTCTGTTCTTTTATATTTTATGGCAAACACGATGGCGACTCTGCTGGAGACAAACTTCTCTACGGTTGAGGAGTTGGTGACGCAATCGGATGCAGCCAAACTTGCCTCCACGCAACAGAAGATTGTCGTCCGCTTCGACCAACAGGCGTTTGAAGAAATGCTCTCTGAGAAAAGCGCTAGCCCGGTCCAGAAGCGAACCCGCACAAAGAAAGCTCGCAGCGAGTGGAGGCCAAAGTTATTTGCTCCTCCCCAAGCTCTGGACGGAGTACTCTCTGCTGCCCAAGACGGCGAAGGCAACTCTCGTGCGGCCCCACTTCAAGCCAGAGAGCACTCTGCTGTCCCCAAGTTCGACAGAGGAAAGCACTACGATGCTGGACTTGCAGGGGCAAAGAGCGATCCTATGTGCTCCAGGAAGAAATCGAACAAGGGCACTAGCCGCAAGATGAAAACTCATGGGGCCAAGATTGCCAGCCGTATGAATAATGACCATGCGGCTGAGACTGCTAACCAAATGCATAATACACATGCGGCCAGAATTTCCAGCCGCATGGAGAAGACCTATACGGCTACGCCCGCCAACCGCATGAAGATTATTGATGCCAGCCGCATGACGCCTACTCCACGCGGCTCTGTCTTCGACCGCCTCTCCTATGGTCCTGATCACTTGTGCTCCCAAGAAGACATGTCTGACTCTTTCCAGCACCACTTAGACTCTTCCTACTATGTGCCCCCACGCACTAGAGTGAAGAAGTCTAGGGCAGCACGAGCTTGGCAAGCTCGGTCCACTGATCCGACCTCTGACCATCCGAGTGTTCCATATTCTGTTATGCGGGCCTCTGATGGGAAGTTGTACAGAACCACTCGAGTCCAGCCCCCGACGATAAACGGACAGAGAGGTTCCCAAAAGTCTCCCAAAATCCATGGAGCAAACATGGTCGATCCGGACCCATCTGACTTGTGTGAGGCCATCCTCCACAAACGCAAGGAAAGAGAAGGTCCTCGGGGTGCAAAGAGTCCTCCCACGGACGTCACTGTACCCAAGTCATCGTCAACTGCTGTTGCAATAACGCGACGGTACGAGAAGACCGGTAGTCCGTCTTCCAAAGACTGCAACAAACATATTCAGAAGACGAGGCACTTCCCGTCGCCTCCTGCAACTCTGCTCAGAAAATCCCCGCCGATGGGAGAGGGAAGAAGACCAATGTTCCCAGCCCAAAGATTTCAACCACTATGACTAAGAAACTGTCATCTAAGCGGGTGCCCACCACCGGAGTTTTCCAAGGTACCCGTTCAAAAACGAAATCTGCTACAGTGGAAGATTCATCGTCTACACCACTGGGGGTTGCTGGAACTGGGGGTAGCACCCCTCAGAACATCCACGATAATCCAATGTTCCAAGAAAATGAACCCGAGGAAACAACTCTCCCATCAGATACAGCAAGAGCCGACATCCCCGAGGACGTCCACGACTCCCAAGATGAAGCAAACTCTGAAGCTAGGGGTACTATCCCTTCTGAGTCCGAACCAGAGGAGAACATTCCCACATACCCCGATGACTTCTCACAACAGGGGTATGATTCGGAGGGCACGTCCTCCACCGTTCCTTCCATCTCTCCTCATGTAAAGATGGTGCTCATGATGGACAGCAACCAAGGTGGTTCCAGTGACCGCCAACGCATCGACACTCTAGAGGCCATACTGCATGCCTTGGTCAAGTCTGTAAATGAGATCAAAACGGCCCTTCTAATTCTCCAAGGAGGGACGCCTGGCCAAACAAGCGCGGGTCCCGCGGTCAATGCAGACTCGAACTCAGCGGCATCGAACCTGGACAATATTCCTCCTGAAATGTCGGCTCCTACCACTGCGGATGAGGCCAGGGAAGCAAGAAGAGAGGTCCAGGAGCTCCAAGCCATGTTTTACGCTCGAAAAACCTCTCAAGACCTTAGAATACGGCAACTATACCATGCTGCATGGAGGGATGTCCCCTTCCCACCAAGATATAAGCCGTTCAATATCAATCCTTATGATGGCAAGACCTCCGCAAGTCGGTACATCACTTACTTCGAGGTCACCACAGACCATCTGCCCCATGACGATGCCATCCTTACACGATTATTCATCGGGGCATTGGAAGGAGTCGCCTTCGACTGGTATCGCAACCTGCCGGACAACTGCATCCACTCCTTCACCAGCTTCAAGCGTATGTTCTTGGAGAGATTTTATGAAGTAGGGCAGGACATCACGATGTCCACCCTCATGGACATCGTCCAAGGGAAGAAAGAGCTGACAAGGAACTATATTGAGCGGTTCCGCCAAACCGCCATGAAGCTGCCGTCTGGTAACCCAGATTCCTCCTTAATTGAAATTTGCCAAAAGAGACTGCTTCCAATGATCAGCCTCTGGATGGGCGAGAGTCAATTCAAGGACTGAAAGACGTTTATCAACAGTGCCACAAGCGCCGAAGAACGATTGAAGAAGGCTCGCCAACTGGGATTGCACATCTCAGAGGGAGAAGACAAGGGCAGGCGTCCCAACGCCAACACCAACAATGGGGATAGCTCCACCAACAATTGGGACAACAAGGGTAAGCAGGCTATGGTGGCTGACACAGCGTAGAAACCTGAGTCAAAACTGGCAGACAAGTAATGGCCACAAATGACCTACTCCTTCGAAGACGGCCACGTCAAGCCCATCATAGACATGCTCATACAAGGAGACAGAATTCAGCTCCCTCCACCAAGACGGGAACCTCGGCCGACAGAAATGGAGAACCTAAAGTACTGTCATTACCACCGCTACGTCCACCATGCTACACACGACTGCTACCAACTAAAACGGTACATCCAAAATCTCATCGATTCGAACGCTCTAGCCATCGATTTCGAAGAGGTGACTGTGGCAGCCAATATGGTGTCAGTATAATTTGGCAGCTTTCCTCCAACAGAGACTCAAGACGGTGTGGTCCCCATCCCTCTAGCGACAATGGAGATTGCTAATCTTCCACCGCCCCGAGATCAGGCTGCTGGTCTAGTGCCCCTCACCACATCACGAGGGGAGGTCATGTGGGTCCATCCAGACTTAGTATCTGAAGTGACTCAGTCCACACTATCTTTTATTCATAAGAACAAGAGTGGAAAAGTCAGATCATGCCGCACAATCTCGACAGATATCGAAGAAGCCACAACTGTCGTCACTCGGTCTGGGACACAATCCCAACCTGTGGCTGATAACGCGGCTGATGATCATCAGCCCGCTACAACCGACGCTCCGGGACCTTCTCAGCCTCCGACGACCGACAAGCCTAGGCCGAAGGAGACTCGCCTTGACAAATTCCTCCGAAAAGAGGCACCGCAGGGGCTGGAGAGGCCCTACAACTTCGACATCTTGGCGCAATTGGCCAACACACCGGCCAAATTGTCATTATACGAGCTCTTGAGATCTCAAAGGATATTCGCGCGGCTTTGAGCGATGCACTCCAGAATGCCGACGCGTACCTGGCTCAGGTCAACCTCACGGGAGAGAACCCGCCTGCAGATCTCCAAGACAGCGCTTGTACGGAAGCGATGCCCAATATTGTCTTCACTCCGCAGGATATGCTCATTAAAACCAACATGCATGATCATCCGTTATATTACACTGGATACATCGGCGACGTAAAGGTGGATCGGATGCACATTAATCCTGGTTCTTCTATAAGCATCATCCCGAAGGGTCTGTTACATCATCTCCGCATTCCTATGCATCGCCTGACGCCAACAAGCACCGCCATCAGCGATTTCAATTCGGGTAGGAGCTACCCGATTGGAAAGATTCGCTTGAAGTGCCAAATCGGCGATCTCCAATCGGAAGTCACCTGTTACGTCATAGATGCGGACACTTCTTACAACATCCTCTTGGGGCGCCCTTGGATACACGATTATATGATCGTGCCTTCCACGCTGTACCAGTATTTCAAGTATGTCGAAAAACACGGCTTCGTGAGGACAAAATATGTCGATATCGATCCCTTCAAAGGGGTCGAATCCTACTACTCAGACTCCTGCCTGTACGAAAAGTCGAAGAGGCACCTTGGTGAAGGAGATGTGCAAGCTCGTACCGAGACAGCCATAGGATCAGAAGAACTCCTAACGATCCACCTTCAAGCTCGCAAACCTGGCAAGTCCGCACCCCTTACAGCCACTCTGCGTAAGGACGCAATCAGCCTCTCGGCACAAGAAGAGAAAATGATAATCCGGCTGCCAAGGTCTGGCCAAGTGCCAAGACCCACAACGGAGCCACTGACAATCAGACTGCCAAGAGTCGGCCAGCCGCAAACAGAGAAGCTTAATCCCTCCGACAAGCCAATGGCGATACGCCTTCCCAAGAAGAGTCGTTACCCCGATGTAAAGTCTGGGGCTTCTAGCGAGCCAACAACTCCCCGCCCAGCATCAGGTACCAAACTGGGGGTCGCTAGTTTGCCAACAACTCCACGCTCGGCCCCACCAGCTGAACCTCTGACGATCAAGCTGCCCAGGTCGTCCTCTCAATCTTCATTTATACAGGGGGTAGCCGAAGAGGAACCGGAGCTAGCCAAGTATGTGGCTGCCCACATTGATGTTCCCTCTGCAGATGATGTAATCCCGCTAGAAAAGATACCTTATTTCATCAATAAAGGGCTATCTTTGAACTACCTCGAGCTTAATAAGCTTTGTACAATGTATGCTATGGAACACGGTATAGGCACTCACCTATACACACAGGTGACAAATGTGTACACCGCAAACCAGCTTACCCCAGTAGAAGATGCTTACCGCATAATCGAGGGAGGGAACCATCCAATCATCTTCGGCCGGAAGGACGACCCGCAGCCCTTCACCATAGAAGAAGTCGATCTTGAATCAGATACCGGGAGACTGCCTCTGTATCTTTATAGCCCCCAATCCAAATACCTCATGCAAAAATAGGGGTATGATCTGGAGACTACGCCAGGCTTGAACTACGGCACTGGACGACGATTACCTTTAAAGCCACCAGTCCTGGCTGGCAAACCACGGGACTACTACAGCAAGACCCGATGTGGATTAGGGTATGTTACGCCCACAACGACCCCTGAAAGTTCGAATGAGGAATGCGACTGGCATTCACATTCAACCGGGTCACCAACTTCTGATTCGGATACCAGCATCGGAGACGTATTCAGACAAGTCCTGTCAGTCAACATGGCATTCGCCGACGCTTACGAAGAAGATGAAGACATTCCTGAAATCCTTAAGTTAGAGCTGTGGGCCCAACAGCTGGATGCACAATGGGAAAAGCGGTTCGAACAGAGAGAACCTCCTACTGAAGATGAGGGCATACAAGTAGATCTCGGCAGTGAATCTTCTTCGAAACCAATCTTCGTCAGTAAAAGCCTAACAGACGAAAAGAGAGAATCGCTAATGGAACTTGTCAAATAATATATTGATGTGTTCGCCTGGAGCTATGAAGACATGCCAGGACTAAACCCCGAGGTTGCTCTTCACAAACTCAACATTTGACCAGATGCAAAACCAGTCAAGCAATAATAATGACGCTTCCGCCCAGGCATCATGGATGCTATCGAAGCCGAAGTCAAGAAACTGATAGCCAGCGGCTTCATACGCGAAGAGCAACATCCGGATTGGGTCGCCAACATAGTACCAGTCCTCAAGAAGAATGGAAAGATTCGAATCTACATCGACTTCCGTAATCTGAACGACGTATGTCCCAAAGATGAATTCTTCCTTCCTATTACAGACATCATGATTGACAATACCTGCGGCTTTGAACGTATGTCATTCATGGATGGCTTCTCAGGGTACAACCAAATCAAAATGTCTCCTGACGACGAAAAGCATACATCATTTCGAACACCGATTGGCACATACTGCTACACAGTCATGCCTTTCGGTTTAAAGAATGCTGGCACTACATATCAAAGAGCCATGAGTATCATCTTCAGAGACCACTTACGCAAGACGGTGGAGTGCTATGTTGATGACATCGCCGTCAAGAGTCGCTGTAAGGGAGACCATCTCCAGGATATGAGGACGGTATTCGACCTGATGCGAGCACACAACCTGAAGATGAATCCCATAAAATATTTCTTGGGTGTATCCAGCGGAAAGTTCTTGGGTTTCATCATCACCGCCCAGGGTATCCATGTAGACCCTGAAAAGATGAAGGCAATCATGGAGATGGGTCCCCCAAAAAATCTTCGAGAACTTCGAGGCCTCCAAGGGAGGCTAGCTTACATCAGGAGGTTCATTTCTAACCTCTCCGGGCGATGTCGACCATTCACCCATCTCATGAAGAAAGGCGTCTCGTTCGTATGGGATGAAGAATGCCAACGTGCCTTCGACAGCATCAAAGAATATTTATCGAACCCTCCAGTCCTGGTGGCCCAAGTTGCTGAAAAACCATTCCTGCTCTATGCACGAGCAATGGAGCATTCCCTCGGCGCTCTGCTAGCACAAAACAACGATGCAGGCCATGAACAAGCTATATATTACCTCAGTCGAATGATGATTGGGCCAGAGCACCGATACACTGCCGTAGAGAAAGAATGCCTCATCCTGGTATCCGTCATTCAAAAGACGCGGCACTATGTCACAGGACAAACCATACATGTGATCTCACAAGTCAACCCCCTCAGGGTCCTCATGACGAAACCAGGGGCACTCAGCTCTCGCCTCGCTACATGGGCAATATTGATGTCCCCCTATCACATGATTTTCGTCCCACAAAAGGCTGTTAAAGGTCAAGCTCTGGCAGACTTTTTAGCAGCTCACCCAGGCTCGGAGTCGTCCAGAATATATGAAGAAATCCCAGATGAGGTCGCCGACTCGCATGCAACTTCTCACGATGATATATGGCGGATGTTCTTCGACGGCACCTCAAGGACCGGACCTAAGGGCAATATCGTCGTCGGAGTTGGGGTGGTGCTGGTTTCTCCTTTCGGATTGGTGATCAACCGTGCTTACTCTCTCACAGAGCCCTGCTCTAACAATGTGGCCTAGTACAACACTTTGGTCATTGGCCTCCAACTTGCAAGAGAGCTGGGGGTAGAATATCTTGAAACATACGACGATTCACAGTTAATCGTTAATCAGATCCGGCGTTCATACGAAGTCCGCCATGAAGACATGATCCCCTATCACCCCCCTATCACCAAATAGAAATCAACATCATCTCGTCGTTCGAGGGTTTCTTCATCGAACACGTTCCCAGACTCCAAAACATCGAAGCCGATGCCTTAGCAGGCCTTGCCGTTTCTCTAGCAGTGCCAAATCATACTCATCAATCGGTGGATGTGATAGGCCATGAACTGGTCTGTCCCAAGAACAATGTTCAAATCGTCGCAAGTTATTCCGCTCAGACGATCGACGAAGCACCAGATTGGAGACAACCATTCATAGATTTTGTAGTCTACGACATCCTCTCCGAGAACCCAAAGGAAGCTACTTCCATCATAAGGCGTTCTCTCAGATTTTTCTACGATACAGAGACAAAAATGCTGTATCGGCGATCCTAAGATGGGCTATTGCTTCGGTGTCTGTCAAACGCAGAAGCCAAAGAAGCTGTACGCGAAGCTCATGACGGTGTCTGCGGGGCCCATCAGCCTGGCCCTAAACTGTAAGATCATCTTCGCCGAATGGGCTACTACTGGCCCACGATGGTAGCAGATGCGATAGACTATGCAAAAAAGTACAAAGCCTGCCAAGTCCACGCGGACTTTATCCACCAGCCATCCGAATTTCTACATCCGACAGTAGCGTCCTGGCCGTTCGAAGCATGGGGAATGGATATCATTGGTCCGATCACTCCACCTTCCTCCCAAGGACATCGCTTAATACTCGCAATCACAGATTACTTCTCCAAATGGGCAAAAGTTGTTCCTCTTCCAGAAGTAAAGACTTCAAACGTGATCAGCTTCCTCAAGCATCATGTCATCTACCACTTTGGACTGCCCCGAAGGATCATCCACGATAATGGTCCGCAGTTTGTAAGCCACGCCTTCTATCGATTTTGTGACAAGCACCGTATCCAGAATATTGCTTCAACGCCGTACAATCCAGCGGCGAATGGGTTGGCAGAAGCATTCAACAAAACAATCATCAAACTTCTCAAGAAGTTCGTATCGTCCAACAAACGCGACTGGAACGAGAAGCTTGGTAAATGCTTATGGGCGTACCGTACCACAGTCCGAACGGCTACAGGGAACACACCATTCTCCCTAGTGTACGGGAGTAAGGCAGTTCTCCCATTGGAGACTCAAATACCCTCGCTCCGTGTCGCTCTCACTTATCAATTAACGACGGACGATAACTACCGTCGCCGGCTACAAGAGTTGGAGGCCTTAGATGAAAAGCGCCTCCTGGCTCAGCAACGGATCGAGCTATACCAAGCACGCATCTCCGGAGCCTTCAACAAGAAGGTTAAAATCAGAACATTCCAAGTGGGTGATCTCGTTCTGGCAGTCCGGAGGCCGATGGTCATGACTCACAAGACCGCCGGCAAATTCCAGCCAAAATGGGAAGGTCCATTTATCATTGAGGCTGTATTCTCCAACGGTGCTTACCGCCTCGCAAAACAAAATGGAGACTTGCTCATGTTGCCCATCAACGTCAAGTTTCTGAAGAAATATTATGTCTAAACGACAAATTCTAGATTACTGTGTCACGTACCCGCTGGTACCACTGAACTCACATCCACAACATTCCAGATTATTGAGTTACGTACCTGCTGGTACCACTGAACTTACATCCACAACATTCTAGATTATTGAGTTATGTACCCGCTGGTGTCGCTGAACTCATATCCACAACTCTTCCAGATTATCGAGTTATGTACCCGATGGTACCGCTGAACTCACATTTCTAAATTCTAGATTATTGAGTCATGTACCCTTCCGTACCGTTGAACTCCCAATCTCCCAGATTATCGAGTTATGTACCCACAGGTGCCTCTGAACTCACATTTCGGTCACTCTTTCAGATAGTAAGTCATGTATGACCATACCTCTGAACTTTCTTCCTGAAAGAGATCCTCCCTCATGATCCACTACCCGCACTCCTAGTGCACAAAAAGGGTAACAGATCCACAAATTTCCAAAACGGCCATGTCCTCATTACCTCTGAGTCGTTTCACTTCTGCCAAAAATAAATTACCCCTTTACATAGAACTGTCATGTCCTCATTACCTCTGAGTCATTCTATGTACCCCTCCTTCATTGAGCCCACTCCTGCCATGTCCTCATTACCTCTGTGTGGGAAGGCTCCGTCGAAGAAACCTTCATGCTTGCCATGTCCTCATTACCTCTGAGTAAGTATGTTGATTCCCTTTCGACTTATTATCTGTACCCACAACCGGAGTACGCCAAGGATAATATGTCCACAAATATTCTCCGTTGGGTCCACTTCTGCCATGTCCTCAGTACCTCTGAGTAGGAAGACTCCACGGTAAAACTCTCATACTTGCCATGTCCTCATTACCTCTGAGTAAGTATGTTGGTTCCCTTTTCATCCTATTATCCATATCCTAAGCTAGGGTACGCCAAGGATAATAGGTCCACAAATATTCTCCGTTGAGTCTACTCTTGCCATGTCCTCATTACCTCTGAGTAGGAAGACTCTGCGGTAAAACTCTCATGCTTGCCATGTCCTCATTACCTCTGAGTAAGTATGTTGGTTCCCTTCTATCCTATTATCCGTATCCTGAGTCAAGATACGCCAAGGATAATAGGCCCACAAATGTCCTTTGCTAAGTCTCTTAGTACAGGCCCACCATTCCTCGTCATGCCCTGGGAGCCCAGCTGCTCCATGGCATTCTCCCTCCCGATACCCGGAACGTCCATGATCACCTTGCCATGGAATTGTTCTAGGTTTCCCCAATCAAACTTGTTATCCGTATCTAAAACCAAGGTACGCCAAGGATAACAGATCCACAAATAAGTCCCCTATACGGGGTAAACGCCACCATAACACCACAAGCACAACAGGCAGTACAAATAAAGAATGGAATAAAACATACTCTTTTATTTGGAAGCCAAACTCTTGGGATCCTTCCCCAAAAAGCGGCCTTAAAACTGACGGCGAATCAAACAGCAATTAATGAAAAAAGATTTGCACACGTGACAGGATGACGTGGCAAGGAGCTAATGTGGCCAGACAGCCCATGCGGCCAAAGGGTCCATGCGGCTGAGGAGGCTATGCGGTTGGGACATCCATGCGGCATGGACATCATATGCAGCCAGAGGAGTTTATACATAGCCATGCTTCTTATTCAAAGTATTTCAATTTTGCAAATTGAAAACTTTGAAGGGGGGCTTGTAGAAGCATGGAAAAGAATACAGAAAGATCCATGCGGCTCAGAGAGCTCATGCGGCTCAGGGACCCATGCGTCTATGCGGCTCGAATAGTTCCATGCGGCCCAGAGAGGAGCCACATGGCCCTCAACGGCTCTTTCCTTTGTCTTCTACTGTATTTAATGCCTTGACGGCTGACAGCTCTGACCAATGACAGAGAGATACAATAATGACTCTGTCATAATGGCAGACTCCTAGGAAAACGAAGGATATCTCTGACACAATCCTCGAAAATCCCAAAAGACCTTTATGCGGCCTTGACACGTGGACAGTCGCATGCGGCTCAGACAGAGGCCACCCATGCGGCTCAGGCGGAAGCTATCCCATGCGGCTCACGAGAACTACCACATGCGGCTCAAGCAGAGGCTATCTCCATGCGGCTCACGAGGACTATCTCCATGCTGCTCATGAAGAAAGCACTCATCATGCGGTCACTTACGCTCATGCGGCTCAGATCACCACCATGCGGTTCAAATGTTCAGGGGCCACTCCCAAGCAGCCTTGACACATGGCCAGCCATATGCGGCTCAATGGGGAGCAGTCCTCATGCGGCTCAGATTTTCTAAGTGGCTCGCGTGGCATGATAATGGGACACATGGCATCAAATCGGCCGAAATCTATCAACAAATCCCAATAAAATATTGGGATCAAATCAGATCATTTGTAATCAATTAAATTGAACACATGGCAGAAGATCCGAGCTTGGCATAACAAATCATGAGGATTTATGGCAATCATCATTAATTGCCCACAGAGATTTGATGCAATCGCATTAATTGCTCAAATCTGTTATGAACGGCCCAGATTCATTGATCCTTAACCGCCGACTTTTGAGAATGGATAATCATTGCAAATCCTAATGATGCCCCCCACTCTTATAAATAGCAAGGTGCTATTCCCTTGCAAGGGAGACAGACAGATACATACGGAGAAAAGAGAGAGCAGAGAGACAAAGGCACGCACAGAGAGCATCCCGAGAGCATTTCTTCCCCGGAGCCAAGGTTGCATCCGATCGTCCAAGGAGTAAAGCAGAGCTGTTGTCGCTTTCCCGAGCCTCTATCGTCACCCCCCCAGAATCTAAAATAAACAATTGTACTTAGATTGCTGTACCTAGGTTTTCGTCCCTATGCTTTCTTTGTACAAGCGAGTTTGTATTGTGAAGTAAAAGTCCAGTCCTCCGATAATTGTTCTGTTCTTTTATATTTCATGGCAAACAATAATGTATATAGTATATACTAAAAATTTAATAATAAAATACGGTATGCCTAATAATAGTATATTTGATAACAAAAATAAGTATATATTATAAGTATTTGTTAACAAAACTAGTTAACAATTTATTATTCTCTACAGATAAACTATATTTTATATAATATGTAGATTGGCACATACTCTATTTTCATGGACATGCTTACTTAACTTAGCTTTCTATTTCATGTGTCCACTTATTTGTACTAAATACTTGTGTAGATACCTAATAACATGGATTTTCTACGCCAATCAGTGCCCCTGGTATTGACCTTAAACCAAAGCTAACATTACTCATGTGACAGGGGGTCACAAACAACACCTAATAGATATATAAATGAAGTAAGAAGCTTAAAAGCAGTCGTAGGAGAGAGAGAAAGAGAAAGAGAGGAGCCATTTACCATAAAATGCTGATCGAATGGGAGGAGGAGAGGCCACGTTGCTTGGTCGAACCCTTGAAAGAGGAGAGAAACTGATTTGCGGTCGATTCGATGCGTAGGGGCGGCAACTCGACGGGTTCTCGAGTTCAGTGGCTTGTGGTGTTTCAAACAGTGACAAGGCTGGCTTGGAGTGGGGGCTTGGTATCGCGAGTTCCCTGCGGTATCTCGTCAACGATGAGGAAGACCAAAGGGGTTCTCGGAGGCCCCGCGGGGGTGGAGCACGAACTCGCCGGAGACTGCTAAGAGGTAGTGGAGTTCGAGCAGTCGGAGGACGGGCTATTGGGAGCCAGTGGCGCGAGGTCATCGGTGATCGGTTTGGAGGGTGGCGATGAGACACGGTGATGGAGTGATGGGCTGGGACTGGTGCAACACCCAAACTCCTACGACCGGGTGCAGTTACACCGGTCGAAAGGCTGCTCGGCGCACGAGCCTGCGATGGAGGGGTTCTCGGTTGCTTGTAGAGGGGAGGGGAGATGTTATAGTAAAGGGTAAAGAAGAAAAGAATGACGTGTTGAGTTTCTGTGTGAAGTATGTAAATTAGGGCTTTGGTAAAATAGAGGGAGGAGGAGTCAGGAGTGTTGTGATGAAGAGAGAGGCCGCAGGGAGGGGTGAGTTAGGGTTTGAAGGGCTCTGCTACAGTTCCTTTTATACGTATGTCTGTGAGTCGGATCGGGTACACAGGGGACGGATCACTGTATGGTGTAGACCCGTCCGGATTTTTTAGGCCTGAGATTAGGGATTGGGTCTAGCCCACCTAAAATTTTAAAATCAAATAGAGAAGTGATTTGGTATTAAGCCAGGTTTTATTTAGAAACTAAAATAGGAGATTTAGTTTGGTTGGCTGGGTTTAGAATTGGTGATAAAGAATATGGGCTACTCTAAATATTTAATTTGGACTATATTTGGACTGAAAACAATAAAAAGATCGGACCATATATGGGCTTAAGCCCTATACAAATAAATATTACAAGTGATTTGCAAGGATCAAGAAATAAATATTATCAATATGGATTTCAAATAACCAGGAAATTATTATCAATAATATTATCAAATGATACTACTGCCATAAAATTTATTGTAAGAAAATATGTTCTTGGAATTTATTAGCTCGTTAAAATAAAGATTATGTTTAGTAGTAAATAAATATGATAAATTTAGGTAGGTGTCACGACCTGCTCCTGCTTTTTGGGATACGAGTGCGTGTCCAAGCCAGCCTACGCCGCAGAATCGGCGGTAGAACGCTGTCTAGACCACAATGCTCATAATCACAATAAATACTCATTCACAAAACTAAACTGAATACAATATTCACAGGTTTTACATTTTCAAAAAAAATATAAACTCTTTACAATTTTCAAAAATGACTACAACTCATCTATCTAGCTAATATCTAAGTTTTGGCCTGCAAGTACACATGTCTCCCCAATGCTAAGCGTAGTCACGGCTAACCTGAAAAATATTGGGTTACCCAGTCAGGATGGAACGAGTACAATTCATTCAATACAGTTCCATTATATGAAAACAACTATAAAACAGAGGTTAGCCTTTAAATATATGATTTGAAAATAAATTAAAAAAAGACAAAATAAAACTACACAGAAAGTTGGACAGTAAATGAAATAACAAAAGAAAATACTCTCTAACTGACTGAAGTATCTTTGATATGTGATCGGTCTAGGGACAATTACATGACACTGTCTACGATGCCTAAACACTGTCTACGATGTCTACTTTGCAATAATAAATCACTGTCTATGATGTCTAATTTGTAATAAGAAATCATTGTCTACGATGTCTACACTGTATAAGGTCAGATCACACATCCTTGGTACTTCTCCTTTCCGATACGATAAAATATGACAAAACATAAAAAAGATGAGAACCACATATCTAATGACTAACAGTGAGACATAGTAATAATTAATATCGAAAAAAACAACAAAATGTACTCGTCTGGGGTCCTTTGCTGGTGAAACCGATAATACCAACCACTCACTGTGTCACACAAAAAGTCCAACCCGCACAACAGTCTCCTGAAACAGATATTACCAACAATTTTAGAATAGTCAAATTAGTTAGGATAGTCTACCCATAAGCCCAATTCTGGACACAGGGGTAAAGCGGTAATTTTGGGATAAAACGATGTCAACCGTTGGACTCATTTTGCACCGAAAAGCATACCAGTAACTACGGTCTCTAAAGTCATCAAATTATTTGTCTATGGTTCCGGTTTGATGAGATGAACCCAATCATATGTCCAAACTTAGATTCCGGCAGACCGTGCACAAATTCGTCCGTTGGATCGCATCTCGGGGCCGCCAAAAGGGCGTTCCGGTCGACCTTCTCAGAATCGGACCAAACTTGGTATAATGGACTAGAAAAACGATACGGTCATGTTAGCACAAGTTTCATCTCGATATAACGAATGTGCACAAAGTTATGAGCTAGTTTGCAAAAGGGGCCGAAACGGGGTATCTTGACGGATACGCTTCGATTATGTCGCGTACGCACAGCAAAATCGAGTTTAGTCGATTCTCACACCTCGATAACGTCCATACACGTCTTTCCATGCTCATAGGTTGTGACCACGTCGCCTAATTTGTCGGGGCACGCGCCGTATCGGAAAGTTTTATTAAAAATTTACAGTTTTGAAAACGATTTTTTGTCAATCTTGGGGAACTAATTTCTCGACGCATAGTCGATGAAATCGACTTCTGAAATTGTGTTACAAAGTCCTATAGGTTAGCTGCAACTGTCTTCAATTAGTTTTTGAAGTGAAATGATATGATCCACATCTGGCTTCTAAAATAAATGTTTATTCTTGAAACTGTTCTATTTTTTATTAGTTTTTCCGGATTTTTGCAAGGGTTTCCTGGTCGATGTAATCTAGTAGAATTAATTCTACATGAACAGGATTGAAGGGGGTCAACTATGCTCTTCGTAGCAATTTACGGATTGAAAATCGAAGAAACGTAGAGAGAGAAAACATACCACAAAAGGGGTCCAATCACTGTCTACTACTGCTGTGATCCCTACCGGTCTGTATATATTTACATATATAATCTTATTTGTAAAACTAATATACCTATATATTTATATATATGTATCTATATTGATTATATTCATATACAACTTAATTTAATAAAACTAATATGTATAAATATATTGGTAAGTTGATTTAATAGAACTAATGGGCATAAAAAATTGACTAATAAAATAACAAAATTTATATATTTTTATATATGTAAATTATTCTACACAAAAGGCCACATATGTAGTAAACATATGCTTATATTTGTACGTATAAAATTCAAGAAAAATCAGAAGCGTGTGTATATATATATATATATATATATATATATATATATATATATATATATATATATATATATAGCTAAAAAAAAAAAAAAAAAAAAAATATATATATAGCTAAAATAAGCAAATAAATTAACTTATACTATATTCAACCTAAATAATATAAATAAAGGACAAAAATATATTTAGTAAGTTTTAGGGGGGTTTATAGTAGGGGTCTTACAAGGAATCCTACATGCTGATGAGTGGCTAGAAGACATTGAACGGATAACACAGATGTCTCGGATACCAGAGGACCTAAAGATTGAGGCTGTGGGCTTACAGTTTCATGACAACGCCCGCACTTGGTTCTTGAATGAGCCCAGGATTGCAGATCTAGGTCTGACTTAGGACCATTTCAAGGACCTCTTCAAGAGAAAGTTATTCCCTGCTGTAGCCAAAGGAGTTCTGGAGAAACAATTCCAAAACTTGGAGCAGTGCAGTCTTACTGTTGATGAATATGCGACAGAGTTCGGCAGGCTGAGCCGATTTGTAGAGTACATGGTCAAGGACCCTGAGGATCAAGCAGAAGATTCTGGCAGGACTTGGCCTAAGAGATCAAGGTTCTTATCCCTTCGGGCGTCATGATGTTTGCTGGTATTATTGCTAAAGCCCAAAGGATCGAGGTGAACATGGACTTCAGGACCAAAAGGTATCGCAATACAGGTAGAGGTAGCAACAACTCAGGACCGACAAAGCATCCACAGTTCCAACATAAGAGCCCCATCAGTACCAGGCCCCAACTAGAGGTCCACAGCAACAACCGCATAGACATGTACAACAGACCCCTTCGTGTACTTACTCCGAAAAGCCTGGACATACTTAGGAGGTCTGCCGAATGAGGCTTAGGGTATGTCTGTATTATGGTGTTGCGGGACATCATCTGAAGGAGTGTACCTTGGCTCCAGTTCTTACAGCTCAGGGAGCAGCCCATACTCGGACAAGAGCAGCTAGGCCTCCAGTTGCTCAGCAGCCGAGGGGACCTCCACTTCCTACCCAACAGCAGTACTTTGCACAACATCAGCAGAGGGAGATCCTCAGCAGGATAGGACCTTTTCTATTACAGTTGAGGAAGTCAAGCTGGTTCGTGATGTTATTGCAGATGCAATTTTTCTTAACTTTATTCCATCTTTAGCATTATTTGATTCTAGTGCGTCCCATAGTTTTATATCAGTATCATATGTGCTTTAGCATAGTTTATCAGTAGAACTCTTAAATATAACTTTCAAGGTCACGACTGGTGGGAGATATTCTTTTATTTAGTGATATTTATAAGGGACTGAATGTTTCCTTAGGAGGTCGTGTTTTGAGTGCTAGCCTACTTGTAATATCACTTCGGGGTTATGACATTGTACTCGGGATTGATTGGTTGAGTAAGCATTTTGCTAGCATAAATTACTGCAGGGGTCGAGTGTTATTTCGTCCTCCAGGAGAGCCGGAGTTTGAGTTTGCTATAGGAGCTGCAGACCAGAAGAAAGTGATCATTTATGGAGTTGTAGAGCTCAATTTGTATAGTATGTGGCAACAAATAAATTGATCAATTTAGTAATGTGGGTCCCAATTTTAATTGGTATGAGAGTTGGAGAATTTATATAAAGTTTACATGTAGAAACTCTTATAGAAACTTTCTATCTTACAACACCAACACATAGTATAGAAATTGAAATATAAATTACTATTATAAAAGGTTTTTTTAAATTGAATTTCTACCATAGAACTAGAGGATAGCCTAAGATTTCTGGTGTAGTGCCCAAGTAAGTAGCTAGACCATAATGTCTACTTTATTTCTGTCTTCTTCCTGCAGAATGTGTTTACATGCTACACTTTGAATTAATTTGGATACTCTATTCTACGAATTCACTATG